>JADLZN010000160.1:122500-278643 GCA_018155175.1 Sinocyclocheilus anophthalmus
CCCATTATTCTTCCGCTGTAAAGCTGCTCTACTGGTGCTCCGTGAAATACACTTGATTTTTTCCAAAATTCTGTGTTTTCCGTTTTAATTTTTCTAGTCTTTGTTTTAATGGGTTAAATGAAAATTTAGTACTCCTAGAATGTCTAATTAATTGAAATCATGAAATGTAATACATTTTAAAAACCGTTTGTTAAAAAAAAAACATTTTCAGGGCCTTATGAATTTTTTTTTTTTTATAAATAAAATAAAATTACAGGTGTTCCATTTTAATTTCTCTGGATTTTCTGAAACTTTAATAAAAAAGCATGATTTTGATCTTCATCCCAAATTTGCCCAATTCAGTGACCTTTGATGTTTTACAGTAAATTCCATGTGAGTGCTGTTAGGCTCAGAAGAGTGTGTCGTCTTTCAGCTCGATTCTGATTTATTCTTATTCCGTCGTGTCATACTGAATGTGACTGTGTGAATTATCTTTGGCAGGTTGCCACTAAGAAGGTAGTGTACCTGTTCGATGTCCTCCTGCTCGGTGGGCAAGCGTTTAGAAACGGCCTGTCCATGATTCTGGAGAGTCCACACATCCTGAAGGTGAGGGGACGGTTCTGAGGTCCGCAGAAGTGTCTGAGGAACGCAGGTCTCACTGAATCTTCTGCTCTTCAGGTGGTTCATGACTGCCGCTGCATCGCCCGGTGTCTGAGAGCAGAGTTCAGAGTCCACCTCACTAACGTCTTTGACACACAGGTGCGTCTGATCTCCGAGCAGAACTCATGAACTCCACAGGCTCGCTACTGCTGCTTCAAGTCAGGAAGCTTAATTCTACAGCGCTTTGTACAGTTCATATTGTCTCCGAGCAAAAAGAAGTAACTAATCAAAATGTTTTCTGATTAATCCCACCTAACATTAAAGGGGTCTTATGCTCTTTTACAAAGTCTTGATTTTGGGGGTGTACTAGAACATGCGCTCATGCTTGGTGGTTGAAAAACGCATTATTTTTCACATAATTTACATTATTAAAACACCTCTCTCCCCAGCCTGGCACATGGCTCGATTAGTTCCGGCTTTGATGAAGGTCTGCCTTCTGAAAAACTAAATGCGTTGTGATTGGTTAGCTGTCCCGGTGCGTTGTGATTGGCGAACAGCTTAGACGGTGTTTCAGTGCTGCCCCGCCTCTTGCTCCGTCTTTCAACAGAAGCTTTTGGGCGAATCCGGCACTGTTCTCACGCGTGTTGTGGAAGCTGTCCTCAGTAAAATGTGCAGCACACAATAGCAAATTGTGGTTATAATGCTCAGCAACAGAGTTAAAAATTCAATTGCAACTACTGTTTCCTGACATCATCCGCTTTCGGAAGCCCAAACAAAGACGTTTGGGCACGGAGGTGAAAAAAACAGCATTTCAGGTGGTCGCGCATCGGACAAGAAGCGCAGCGTCGCGCCACGGCTTTAAAATTCAAATACATTATTTTCTGTGAGTGTAGGCACACCGGCGGGGGCGGCACCCAGCTATGTCGTGTTATACTTGTAAGAATTGTTCTAGATATGCTGAAAATGAGGCCACAGCACAGCAGCTGGTTTTCTCTGACGCACTCACTCTGCAGCAGCTCTTCTTCGTCGTTTTAAAAAAACTAAATCTCCCTTTGGAGTGGACTTTGAGATTTGTAACTTCTCGATCTTTTTTTTTTTTTTAATGCCCAAACATACACACTGACTAAAATAAAAAAAAAGTGAAAAAGCAATAATAGAAAACTGATACCAATACTACTGAGGTCTCTATGAAATAACTTTCCCCCAAATATTTTATCTTGATTATAGCCATTCAACATTACAGTATAATTTGAGAGCTATCATTTTTAACATTTTAGACTTTAAAAAATAACTAATTAAGGTGAACTTAAAACAATCTTCACATAAACCCATTATAATAAGTCATATTTACCTGTGCTCTTCAGCAAGTAGGAAATATACAGAAATTGAATAGTTATCAAACACTAAATTGAGTTAAATATGGATGAATCCTTAAAGCTACAAAAGTTATTGATTTCTTCTTTTTTTTTTTTTTTTCTTTTCTCGTGTGTTCGATGAACCGACATCACAGCAGCTGGTTATTTGGCTGTTATTTCTTTAAGAGCTGTCGAACATGACGTGGATCTGACGCGCAGGCTTTTTTTCGTTTAGGTTTTTTTTCCACCCCCACACTGTTGTTCTGCTGAAGCTCCTCGTCACCTGAAGTGAAGTGGAGCGCATCCGAAACATCTCCGGCTTGATGCTCGTAAAGATGTTCTGCGACTGAATAAATGCAGTTCTTGTGAAAAGAGACAGAAGCAGCAGTTGTGAGTGGGGCGGCCAGTCCTAGCTCGCGGTACACTGAAAAAATGTATCCCCTGCGTTAACGCACCAATTTTGACCGCGCTATTCAGAACAGCTCCAGAATAACAGAATAAATGAGTTTGCACTGTAAAGCACTGCCAGTCGTGTGATCGTGTAGCTGATGGTTGTTCACACTAGACCTAGTTCTCCACGCTCCCTCAGAAGTGCTGATCTGTGCTGCTCCGCAGGTGGCTGATCTCATGCTCTTCTACAGAGAGACCGGAGGCTTTCTCCCAGACCGGCTCAGCTCTCTGCAGGAGCTGCTCCGACTCCACCTCAAGCTCCCCGCCTCCGAGCTTTCACCCCTGTGCTCCAAAGAGCTCCAGCGCAAGGTCCGAAACAAACCCTGTGTCATTAGAAGAGCAGCTGAACAGTAAAAGTGTATTAATAATGCAGTGATTCACACTGGTGTTTATTTAGAAGCCAAACTATTTGAGCGATAATAGTAATACATCTATTAACCATTTCTTTATTATTCTCTAATACAGAAATACTTTGTTGTTGTTGTAATACATCTGTACTGTAAATTCAAACATTTATATTTCCTACACCAGCGTTCAAAAGTTCTGGATCAGAAATATTTTAATTATTATAGTTATTTTTTAGATATCTTATGCTCAAAGTTGCATTTACTTCATAAAAAATACAGAAAAAAACTAATTATGATATATTGCAATTTAAAATGATGGTTTTACTATATGAATATACTTTTAAAACATTTATTTATTCTGTCAAGTCGTTTATTATATAGCGCTTTTAACAATAAAGATTGTGACAAAGCAACTGAACAGCAATAATTAGGAAAATAGTGTCAATAATGCAAAATTACAATAGTAAACACAAATTTTCAGTTAATAATTCAGTCTGTGATGCGCAGCTGTATTTTCAGCATCATTCCTCCAGTCTTCAGTGTCTCATGATCTTCAGAAATCAGTATAATATGCTGATTTATTATCAGAGCTGGAAACTGTTGCTGCTTCATATTGTTTTGGAAGCTTTGATACTTTATTTTCAAGTTTCTTTGATGAATAAAAAGTAAAAAAAAGAACAGCATTTATTTAAAAAAAGGAAATCTTTTGGAATAATATACACTACCGTTCAAATGTTTGAGGTCAGTAAGATTTTCCCCTTTTTTTCATGAGAAATTCATAAGTAATGAAGACTTATGTAGTTAGAAAATATTTATATTTTGAATAAATGCTGTTCTTTGTGACTTTTTATTAATCAAAGAATCCTGAAAAGGTATCACAGGTTCCAAAACAATATTAAGCAGCACAACTGTTTCCAGCTCTGATAATAAATCAGCAGATGGTTAATAAATCAGAAGGGTAATGGAGTTAAGGATCATGAGACACTGAAGTAATGGATGATAAATTCAGCTTTGCATCACCGCAAATAAATACAATTTTAAAGTATATTAATATAGAAAACCATTATTTTAAATTGTAATTTTTACAATTGTTTTGTTGTTTTTCTGTATGCTTAATAAAATAAATGCATCAATGCATGATGAGCAGAAGAAACCTCTTTTAAAATCTTACTGATCCCACACTTTTGAACGGCAGTGTAGATATGAAATGTTTTATCATTCAGTAGTATAATAACAATACTTCTATGTTGATTTCTTCTTGTTCGGGGGTTTTACTTAGTCTGTGCTTGCAATTGACTTATTTTATTCCGGATTAGGGGTGGGGGGATATGGGAAAAAATATTCACGATCTTTATCTGGTGGTTTACTCTTTTGAGTTGTCTGGCGCATACAGCAATTAGTTTCCCTGTTATAAACACACAGCCTTTCAGGGTAACAAATAGAATGAAAAAGGCAGATATTTAGGCCAAAGTGGGTGAAGCCAAAAGTTGTTTTGAACCTGAAGGAGTTGATTTCTTCTGCTGAACATATAAATGATATTTTGAGGAACATTGAAAACCAAACCATTGCTGGTCCACAGAGACTTAGTATTCTTCCTTCCATCAAAGTCGATGCGGACCAGCAACGGTTTGGTTACCCACATTCTTCAAAATATCATCTTTTGTGTTCAACACAAGAAAGAAATTGAAATGAGTAAATAATGACGTTATTAATGTCAATAATGAAATTAAATTATAGGGTGAACTATCCCTTTAATGACAGCACACATCTAATATACAGACACGCATCTGTTTCTCTCAACTGCTTGCTTTTGTATGTAAACCTGGTGTTTCGACAGTATTAGTATCCGGTCACTGTGATTTAGACGGTCCTCTCTCTCTCACACACACACACACACACACACAGGAGTGTCCGGAGCTGTGGTACCTCCGTCCCTCTCCACCTGCTCTGATGAACATCATGTCTGCTTCGGTCAGTCATCTTCTGCCGCTGCGCCTCGTGCTTCTGGACGCTCTGATGTCAGATTACACCATTCTGGTAGACGCATATATGAGCAGCTACCGCAACCAGTCTCTTCACATCGAGCAGGTGAGAACATGCACGCATGGCTTTAACATCAGAACGGTTTCATTATAAACCTATTTACTAATGATTCATAAACGGGTAACCTAATAAAAGTAGTTCACACAAAAATGAACATTTGCTGAAAATGTGCTCATCCTCACCCCAGATCAGGATGAGTTTGGTTCATCAGGTTGGAGAAATGTAGCACTGCGTCAGTGTCTCAGCAATGGATGCTCTGCAGTGAATGGGTGCCGTCAGAATGAGAGTCCAAACAGCTGATAAAGATGTATTTAACTTTACGTCTGGTCTGAATCAGGAGAGAAATCCGCACGGATCAAGCACCGTTTGCTCTTATTTTGATGCGAGAGACAACAGCAGATGCACTTGTTCACTAGAGAAAGCGTTATGGACGCTTGATGGATTTGCTAAGCTTTGTCTTTCAAGATGTAAGGTATGGTCATGAACATTTCTCTTAATATGATTATAGTGTCCAAAATTATCACGGTTATTAGTATTATCACGGTATTGTTCAAATGTGCTGGAGATGTTAAAGTACTGATACATAAATCACTTCAAGTTTTATTTGTAGAAATCAACACACAACAAATAAAATGAGTTTTTGTTTGCATAAACACTAGAACAATAACATCATGATGTTACGGATTTTAATGACAACAGGCTGCCAAAAGTGTAATCTAGACTACGAACGAAATGTTCAAATAAAGCTTTGAAACGGTTCATAAAACGGTTTCAGCCTTTAAATAAAGAAAAGGGTTGAGTCAAAATGATAATTGATTAATAAATGATTATATGTATTTTATCTGCTCCATAAATGATTCTAGATAACGTATCTGAATTGTTTAAATGTGTAGAATCCTTTTTTTTCAAGAAGCTTGTTTTTCATCAGCCGGTCATAAATGTACAGCAGGGCTTGTAAATCCGGTCTGTTTTTGGCTGGACAGTAAATGTGTCTCTGTAACTCCACTCGCTGACAGCAGGTGGCGCTGATGGATATATTCATTAGTATAATTCCCTTATTAGCACTCTTAAACCCTCCCAGCTTCTCCGCCAAACGATGCTGCTGTGTGCTGTGCGCACGCAAGACTGTTACTTAAAACTCTGCTTTATGCTGGACCGAATCAGAATCAGAAAGAGCTAACCCAGAAAGAGCTATTTATCCGGAGTTGTTCAAATCGTGGTAATCTAATATGGTTATTATAATTAAAATATGAAATGGTAATACTAATCGTGGGGAATTTTATCATGATTTATCGTCAAACTAGTAATCGTTACATCTCTTCTGCAGATGTTAACTGATGGACTGGAGTGAATTACTTGTGGATTATTGTGAAGTTTTATCAGCTCTTTGACGGCACCCATTCACTGCAGAGCATCCATTGCGCGGACACTGAGCACAGTGTGCTACATTTCTCCAAACCTGATGAAGAACAAACTCATCTACACCTCGGATGGCCTGAGGGTGAGCGCATTTTCAGCATTTTCATTTTTGGGTGAACTATCCCTTTAATGAGTCCGGTCCTACAAGTTATACAAGTAATAGGGTTGGATTATATTAACTCCTTCCCCGCCAAACACAGAATTTTCCGTGTTCTCACTGTTAAACGCTAGGGGGCGCTATCACACATCTCCTGATTGAGTCTAGAATCACTCAATCAAAAAGAACCAGGAAGAGCAGAAACCAGCGCTCTCATATGGACGCATATGCAGAAAAAACTATGCGACATCAAAACCACTAACCGCTATAATGAAAAAGCCTAATGCTAGGATTAGTGAGTGTGGATCCAGAAAGAGCTGTGAAGCTTTGGGAGCGCTGATGGAAGCCATCTACTGCAGCTTTGCTTTGATAATATCACTGAATATGATCCAGATGTAGTTTGAGATAATGCGATTTTCTCAGCTTTTTGCTCAAAATGTAGTTTTAGACTTCATAAAAAAAGCAACATTCAAGTGTTGATTAAAAGAAACGATTCTTGAAGCTAGAATAAAACAGGTTTTTTAGTTTGAAAGTGGAGGGTCTGATCTTTATTTTGACCTATTGCATGGTCAGATATTCATACAACACCCCCCCCCCCCCCCCCCCCCCCCCCCCCAAATATTCTGGGGGTCTTAAAATATTCGTGTAAGTCAGCAAAAACGCTGGTGGGGAAAGTTAACAATCTAACGGAGAGCAGCTGTGTTTTACTGTGTTTTGTGTGAGTGATGTGACTCTGAGCGGTGTAATACTGTGGTGTTGTGTCAGACAGAAGGGGCGCTCCCTGCAGAAGCCGAGGAGCTGCTGTGTGTGCTGCAGGAGCGGAGGAACTGGGCGGCTCGCCGATACTCTCTGACCGACGCCGGCCTGCTGAGACGCTCCAGCTTCAACACTCACACCCACATCTGATCAAACCCTGTCCACACAGCAGCCAGTTAAGCTACAAAGACCTGTGCACTCTGTTCAGTCTGATGTAGTTGAGCGCATTTGTCATATTACTGTCAAAAGAAGACAGAATTTTTGTTTGTGTGCAGTTTGTTGGACTCCACAGGCGCTGTTTCTTTGCTCTGCTGTAACGTGTGAAGAGTATTTCTGTATCACATGTACAGCTGTTACGCGGCTGTTGGTGCTGCTGGTTTGTGACGCATTAAAAAGCCTGTTTTTGTTCCATCTTCTTTCATTGTGTCCTGATTGTGTGTCAGTCCTGCAGATCTGATCGATTTAAAGTTGTACTTTTTTACTTTTACTCAAGCATGTTTTTGTTCAGATACGTGTACTTTTGAGAGAAACTTTCACAGAGTATAATTTGAGTACTTTTCACGCCCCTGACCGAGTCATTATTCACGTCAAGTTTTGTTCTCGTCTGACACGCTTTTAAACTCCATCATGAGAGAAATGAGAAGACCGTGCGGAGAGAACACCCCATGAAATAAATATACTTAATAGTATAATATAATATTTATGTATTTAATAAAATGTCCTGCAATTGTACTTTTAGTGTACTAAACTGCTATACTTAAAGTCTGCTGAATTGGAACAACTGATTTTGTTAATGCACTTTAATCGTGCTGAAGTACAATTAAAGATATACTTAGTATATTGTGCTAAAGTGGAACTATTGCAAGTATACTTCAGGTACACTTTAAATAATTTACATTTAAAGTCTGATATTATTCAAAGATCATACAATCCTCACCAAAAGTGACATTAAACACATTTTAGACTTAATATTAAGAAAAGTGCATTGTGCACAAGTAGAATGCCAAGTAAAGTTTAATTATATTTTTTATATCAGCAAGTCTTGAGTTATCTGTCAGTAAATATGTTAATAGATTTGAACTATACTTATGGAACGAATGTATTTTAAATCTATAATGTATCTAGTAGGGTTGTGTTGGCTGCAAGCTGGAGTAAGCCTGCAGGAGCACAGTATATCAGGCTGTTTGCTGTGAGATGACCCCGCTCTTCTTCCTCAGGCCTTGACTCATCCTCACACACTTCAGAAGAGCAGAGCTGCTGTCTCAGATGAGGAGCGTTAGAGGAAGACCTGCAGCTGAACACAGCCTTCTGACACACCATCACTTCCCCAGGCACTGAGCAGTTACTACATATATTTCTTACACCCTATCAATAATTCAACACAATGGAAAGAGGAAGGTGATGAAGATGAAGAGGAGGCGTCTCGACGGGACGGATAGGTAGTCCTGCTCTCTCTCTGTTCTCTTCTCAATGAGGGACGGAGCTCAAGTAGCATTTCACAATCCCTTTCTGCTGCTCCCCGCGGAGCCGCTGCTTTCTGTGGGATGGTCCTGCTCCGGGCCCTGGGCTCCGGTAGGATATGTTATATGTTAACAATGCTTTGGAAAAAACATAATCTTTAAAAAAATAAAGTATGCACATAAACCCAAACAGGAAATTAAACAGTTTATTGATTAAACATGTGTCCTAAACTCCTGGAGCCCTGCTGTCTCATATTTCAGAGCAGTCACTGCAGTTTATGAAAGAAATCAATCAAATCTGTGTGTGTGTGTGAAAATATTCAGATGTAACCCCTTTGTAATCATTAACATTTTCAGAAGTAACTGTAATTTAATGACACTGTAACAGATTACAGCTCTACATTCGGTTACATGTAACTAGCTACTCCCAGCGCTGGTTTTAACCCGTTACTGGCACGAATCTGAGCAGGTTTAATGATCGCTCGACTTTAAGCACTTACAGTGCAGCTGTAGCAGGAATGAAACACGTGTAGTGATTCTTATGGACTTGAGTGAAACTGCAGATATTAAAACATGATTTGGCAGCAGTGTTAGTGTGACTGCAGCTCAACAGAGTCAAGAATCATTTCTCTCCTCCAGCTCAAACATCCCAGAAACAGCATGATTTCACAGCCATGCAGATGATTTATTATTTAGTTAGAGATGCTGTCACACTAAAAACCTGATCGTAATCCAGAGCGTGTGCTAAATGAGCTGATTATATCTGGTAATAATTCACTATTTTGATTTACACTGTCTGTTAATGAAAGGAATGACAGCTTTTCAAGAGCGCAGACACTCGAAGCCTGAGAGCAGGTTTATTCTGTGAACACCACCATCATATCAGTATTTTCAGATCATCTACATTAAACTGTGTGTCAAGCACGTCAAGATGAATTCAAAGTGATATAAATACACAGTGCACAGGAGTGTAATCTGGTGCGGTCAGTGTTGTGCTAAAGGCCCCTGGAGCCCAGGAAGCGCAGCATGGGGCCCGGCAGCGGCAGCGACTCCACACATCTCAGTCTCTGCGGCCCCAGCTGCTCTCGGATCCTCAGCCCACAGAGATGCGTCAGGCCTCGAGGAGACGCTGTCGAGACAGAAGCAGAAGGACACACTGTTCAATCACGCTTAACACGCACACAAGGGACTCTGCAGGACGGACAAGCTCATAAAAGCCAAACAGATATTATGAAAAGCAAATGAACAAGTTCATAAATTTAAAAAAAAATCCTCATTTGAAATCCAAAGTTGAAACACTGAAATTATCTTTTGTGTAAAAATAAAGCATGAAAGACCAACAAAATGTATATTATACACTGCCAGTCAGAAGTGTTTGAACAGTAAGGTTTCTAATGTTTTTAAAGAAGTCTCTTAGGCCTCACAGGCCTGCATTTATTAATCCAAATACAGCAAAAGCAGTACTCTTTAAAATAACTTTTCTATTTTAATATATTTTAAACTAATTTATTCCTGTGATTTCAAAGCTGAATATTTAGCATCATTACTCCAGTTACATGATCTTCAGAAATCATTCTGATATTCTGATTTGCTGCTCAAAAAAACAGGTATTATTATTATTGTGTTGAAAACAGCGGAGTCGATTTTTTTCAGGTTTTCTTGATGAATAGAAATTGCAGAAGAAGAGCATTTATCTGAAATACAGCTTTGATCACAGAAATAAATTACAGTTTAACAGATATTGAAATATAAAGCAGTTATTTTAAATTGTAATAATATTTCGCAATATTACTGTTTTTGCTGTACTTTGGATCAAATAAATGCAGGCTTGGGCGCATGAGAGAATTCTTTAAAAACATTAAAAATCTCACTGTTCAAAATCTTCTGGGGGGGGGGGGGGGGGAACTGGTGTGTAGATGTGTCACTGCTTGCTGAGATAGTTCAAAGGTCAAAGATCATAGCGATCTGTGCATCTCTGCTGTCTGCGCTGCGTGCGCTTTTACTGGCGAATGAAATCAGATGCTCGTGCACTAACATGGTTTCTCCTTAATGCTCGTCCACTCTGGTTGGTCCAGAAGGAGATCTCTGACCCTGCTGCAGAGCTGAACGTTTCCTACATAGTCCAGCAGCAGATCAACGAGCCGCCCGGCTGAGCGTCTCCAGCAGGAGGACGAGATCCAGTCACAGAACTGAAAGACAACAGATCACAGTCAGAGCTTCAGAAGATAAAACACACTGCAGGCCTACTAACCCTCTATGGTATACATCATGTTCGAACCATGAAATATATTTAAAAAAACAAGTTTTTATTACATGAAATAACTTCCAATTGTACAAATCAAAACAGATTTTTGATATGGCAACAGTGTACCACAATACAAAAAATGACCAAACTAGTAGTTTTTCTATTAAATTATTATTTTCTTTTCAACTGAAATGCACGTTTCTTTTAGAAATTGATGCATCTAATCTTTTCACATTCAAAACCTGCCAGACACACACACAGACACAGACAGACACACACACACACTTTCTCACACACACACACACACACACACACTCACCACACACACACACACTCACACACCCCCACCCCACACACACACACACACACACAACACACACACACACACAAACACACACACACACACACAAGAGACAGAAGAACAGACACAGACAAACACAAACACACACTCTCTCTAACTCACACACACACACACAGACAGACACACACACACCCACACACACACACACACACGACAGACACACACACACACACACGTGCACACACACACAAACAGACAGACAAACACACACACACAAACACACACCCAACACACACACACACAAAACACACTCTCTCTCTCTCTCACTCACACACACCACACCACACACACACACACACACACACACACACACACACACACACACACAGACACACACACACACACACACACACACACACACACAGACAGACCACACACACACACACCCACACACACAACACACAGACAGACAACACACACACAAACACAAACACACACAAACCGCTTACCCACAGACACAGCCAAACAGACAGACCACCGACAGACAGACAGCAGGACACACACAACAACACACACACACACACACACACACACACACACACACACAGACAGACACACACACACACACACACGAACACACACACTCTCTCTCACTCACACACACACACACACACACACACACACACACACAGACACACACACACACACACACACACACACAGACACACACACTCTATCTCACTCTCACAACAACACACACACACACACCACAGCCACAGAAGGCCACACACACACAAACACACACACCACCCACCACACACACACATAGACACCACACACACACAACCACACACACACATAGACAAAACCAACACAAAACACACACACACACAGGACACACCATATTGCAATATATTGTATTTTTTCTACCAAAATAACAAGGAAATAAGTATAAATGAATTGTTGCCAAATGGCAACCATAGAGGGTTAACTGGTCAAAGACACACTGAATCAGTACCTTTAACTGTGCGTCAGTGTCGCTGGTGTGTCTCTGGCGCGTGTGAGTTCTGAGGTCGCTGTGATGTGTGTCGCAGGTAAAGCAGGGCCGAGCGTCGCAGCCGTGGTCCAGCAGATACTGCAGGAGGTCCAGCTGATGAGTGTGCAGCAGCAGCGCTGGGAAGCCTGTGTTCACATGGGCTCCGTGCTCCAGCAGCAGGGCCACGGTCTCCAGACAGCTGTGACGCACCGCTAGCAGCAGCGGGCTGCAGGGGTCAGTGTTGGGGTCGGCTCCGGCCCTCAGCAGAGCGGCGGCGGCCCCTGTGTTCCTGGCAGCGACTGCGCAGTACAGAGCAGAAACACGCCGGTCCTGGAACCCAGCGGAGCGCTCCGGAGAGAGTTTGCTGTTGACATCGAATCCTGACTCGATCAGCAGACTCAGAACGGCCCGCCGGTCATGCTCCGCCGCCAGATGAAGCGGAGAGACACCACTCCGCCGGACCCTCGCCCGGCTGCTGACCGGGAGCAGTGAGGAAACTATCCTGAAAACATTTCACAGCTTATCCTACAAATCAATAATTCATTACATCAACACACTATTACAAGTCTTAAAGGAACTGTTCACAAAAAATGTAAATGTAGATCAGGATGAGTTTGTTTCTTCATCAGGTTTGTAGAAATGTAGCACTGCATCAGTGTCTCAGCAATGGATGCTCTGCAGTGAATGGGTGCCGTCAGAATGAGAGTCCAAACAGCTGATAAAAACATCACAATAATCCACAGCACTCCAGTCCATCAGTTAACATCTGGAGAAGACAAAAGCTGAAACTAATCCAGCATTAAGACGTTTTTAAATAAATCCATAATCCATAATAACTCTTCCTCCAGTGAAAAAGTGCATCTCCTGTTGTCTCTCACATCAAAATCCAGCCACATATTTGTTTAGAGCTGTTTAAACGCTGCTTGATCTGAAAAGACAGTACACAGAATCTCAACAATTTGCAACTAGACGGATGTACGGTTACTTCCTCTACAGTCAAAAATCTGGGTGTTATATTAGATAGCAACTTGTCTTTTGAAAATCATATTTCCCATTTTACAAAAACAGCATTCTTCCATCTTAGAAACATTGCCAAGTTACGAAACATGTAAACTGTTTCAGATGCAGAAAAGCTAGTTCATGACCTCTAGACTGGACTATTGAAATGCACTGCTAGGTGGTTGTCCTGCATCTTCAAGAAACAAGCTACAGGTAGTCCAAAATACATCAGCTAGAGTCCTTACCAGGTCAAGAAAATATGATCATATTACCCTATTACCCTATATTACCATATTAATTTTACAGTCTCTGCACTGGCTACCTATTAAGTTCCGTATCAGTTACAAAATATTATTACTTGCCTATAAGGCCCTTAATGGGTTAGCTCCTGCGTACCTAACTAGTCTTCTACCCCACTACAATCCATCCCACTCCCTAAGGTCGCAAAACTCTGGACATTTGGTAGTACCTAGGATAGCAAAGTACACTAAAGGAGGGAGAGCTTTTTTGCATTTGGCTCCCAAACTTTGGAATAGCCTTCCTGATAATGTTTGTGGTTCAGACACACTCTCTCTGTTTAATCTAGATTAAAGACACATCTCTTTAACCAAGCATTCAAATAATGCATCTCATAATCTTGTACTGCAGTTATATCTGATCAAATGCACATTATTATTCTTTAGTTTGGGTTAAACAAATCAATTTTGCTTGGTTGGAGCAGCAGCTACGCTAATTATGTCTCTATTAGTTTCTCTGTTTCTGCTGGGATTGACATCCCGTGGTAACTAGGATTTACACAAGCTTCAGTCTGGATCAAGAACACCTGAGAAGAGATGATGCAACCCCTCAGAGGACCTCAGATGATGCCAACCCTAAAACAACATACAGAACTAACACATTTTGCTATAAGTTTGATTGCATCATAATAATTGCTGTTAATAGTGTTCAACATCTGTTTGATTACGTCATTACCTGAATTTTACCGTACATTTCTGCCATATGTACATTAACTGACAGTCACCACTGATAAGCTACTACTAAATATTGTAGAAACTTAATTTGCTGTAAAGTTGCTTTGCAACGATTTGTATCATGAAAAGCGCTGTACAAATAAACTTGAATTGAATTGAATTGATCTGTGCAGATTTCTCTCCTGATTCACACCAGAACACTTTTTCACTGGAGGAAGAGTTATTATGGATTAAAGACTCTATGTATTTGAGTTAAAAACGTCTTAATGCTGGATTAGTTTCAGCTTTTGTCTTCTCCAGATGTTAACTGCTGGACTGGAGTGCTGTACAAATCTAATGAAGAAACAAACTCATCCTGATCTGGGATGAACTGAGGGTGAGCACATCTTCATCAAGTTCTCATGTGTGTGTGATCTGCAGGTGTAAAGCACAGCTGTGGACTGCAGTAATCACGTGTGTCGGAGGCGTCAGGTGCACAGAGCACAGATCAGTAGTTCTCTAGATTAGACTGAACCGTACTCGTGGTGTCCGTGCTGGCTGGCGATGTGCAGAGGCAGAAGGCCGGTGTCGGTGGCTCTGTTGGCGTCAGCGTGATGTTTGAGCAGAAGCTTGACAGTTTCTGTGTGACCGTGTCTGCAGGCTTGGGTTAAAGCGGTGTTCCCGTCACACGTCTGAGCGTTCACACCAGCACCTGACGGGACAAACACAGCATTCTAGAGTTTCTACTGTTCTGCTCTTCAAATACATACCTCAATATCTTGAAATAAATGTCTTATAAACACGAATGATACTGTTGTAGCAGCTTTCTGTCCTTATCTAATTATTTTTTGCTAGGTCTTTGTTTTTAGTTAGCTATCATATTAATTTACTTATTCATGTCACAGTAAAATATTAATTTTAACTTCAAGTTTAAAACTCAATTTAAAAATATTCATGGATCAGAAACTCTCCGGCTAATCACACTGATGACTGTGTTTGTACATGTTTCCTCACAGCTTACAAAATGTGTAAAACTTCACCACTCTATAGTGAAAACAGACATCTGACGTGTCTAAAACTAGCTGTTGTTGGAGAATAGTTTATAACACAGCTCTCACTACAAAAAGCACAGTTTGCAGTGAAGTTTTTTAAAAGCAGTCACAGGACAGCGAAGTGAACTGTTAACAGATGACCCCACATGACTGCATGTTAGAGAGAGTCAGAGTATACAGTAAACCCGGCGCTCAGTACCGCTCTGGATCAGGTACGCCAGCGCTCCTGTGCGTCCGTGTCGAGCCGCCTCTATCGCGGGTGTGATGTGTTCAGTGTTGCGGGCGTCTACAGCGGCTCCGGCCCTCAGGAGCGCCTCACAGAGCTCAGCGTTGTCTCGTCTCGCTGCTTCATGCAGAGCGGTCCAGCTGCGATAACAGCGCTGATTCACCGCCGCGCCGGACGCCAGCAGCAGCTTCACCACGCTGATGCTCTCCTGCTCACACGCTAAACACCACCACACACAGAGAAGACGGAGGCTTAAAACACTTACTCAACTCTGGATGATGACAATAGTGTCTTCTGTAGAGCTGCTTTACAGCTGATTCAAATTTGTTTCATAACATGGAAATGAGCTGTAAATGTGCTCCCCCTCAGGCCATCCAAGATTAAATCTTCATCAGGTTTGTAGAAATGCAGCACTGCATAAAGGTCTCAGCAATGGATGCTCTGCAGTGAATGGGTGCCGTCAGAATGAGAGTCAAACAGCTGATAAAAACATCACAATAATCAACAGCACTCCAGTCCATCAGTGAACATCTGGAGAAGACAAAAGCTGAAAAACCAACAGCATTGAGCCGTTTCTTTAACTCAATACTAGCAGTCTTTAATCCCATAATAACTATTCTGCAGTGAGTCAGGGTTCTGGTGTGAAATAAGGGAGAGAATCTGCACAGATCAAGCAGCGTTTAAACAGCTCTAAACAAATATGTGGCTGGTTTGTGATGCGAGAGACAACAGCAGATGCACTTTTTCACTGGAGGAAGAGTTATTATGGATTATGGACTCTATGTATTTTAGTTAAAAAGGTCTTAATGCTGGATTAGTTTCAGCTTTAGTCTTCTCCAGATGTTAACTGATGGACTGGAGTGCTGTGGATTACTTGTGGATTATTGTGGTGTTTTTATCAGCGCTCATTCTGACGGCACCCATTCACTGCAGAGCATCCATTGCTGAGACACTGATGCAATGCTACATTTCCCCAAATCTGATAAAGAAACACACTCATCCTGATCTGGGATGAACTGAGGGGGAGCACATTTTCAGCACATTTTTATTTGACATTGTTCTTGAACTAAATTGAGGTGAATATTAACAGTATTGGTTTACCTTTATAAAGCGGCGTCTCTTTGTTCTTGTTGCTGATGTCAGGGTCGGCTCCTGCTTCCAGAAGACTCCTCACACACTCCTGGTGTCCTCTGTGAACGGCGAGCATCAGCGGCGTCTGCTCCTGTAGCGTGCGTTTGTCCACACACACGCCAGGATCTGTGTCACACACAACACGTGAACACGCTGCTGCATCACTGCAGGTGACCAATACTGACTAACACAATTAAACACTTAAGGGCCGAGCCAAAGCACAGGAGTAACTCAACTCGTTCAACAAGACTTTTTGGAAAGATTTGTGAGAAAACCCTGCCGTGGCCCTTCAGACCCCCGTGTCTGATCTCTCTCTAGGACAGGTGTATCCTCGGCTCTTACCTGTCAGCAGAGTCCTCACGCAGTGTGTCTGGCCGCAGTGAGCCGCTTCATGCAGAGCCGTCCAGTCGTCTGAGTCACACGCTTCAGCTCTTCTGACGGCAGACCTGACTCTGGAGGATCAGGAGCATCGGGAATACAGGGTAAAAAATCAGTCTGTTTGTCTGTTATAGTGGAGGCCGGGGCTAGTTGTCACATGGGGATGCTGCCACAAGGTCTAACTATCTCATAAACGTTTGTTTTCTCTTGCAGTGCTTTTTAAAAAATTGAAAAAAATGTTTTTGTCAATTTTGTCATCCAGACTACACTTACAGTGTCATCATATGTCTGTAACATCTGATGAGTACTAAGTGAACTTAATAAACACACACAGACATACAAAAGCCAAGAATCAGTATGGCACGAAGCCAGATCTGTGTTCTCAGAACAAGGTCATTACATGCTCCGATCGCGGGCAAGTGTCACAGGCGTTCATTCTATTAAGGAATAATAGTAGTCACCATTCCTGTTGGCAAAAATTGACTTTTTGTGTGTGTGTATAGATATATATATCTATATAGAGTATATCATTATCAGATATATATAAACATTATATATAATGTCTTAAAAAAATATATTATTCTTTGATTAATGTGTTTCTAATCGTTACATTTGCCCAAAAAGCCGGTAATATGGATTTTAATGGCAGGTCCATTGTGACAACTTGCCCCATCGCACAAATGACCCGCTATAGCGGTCGCCGTGTCTCTGTGTGTCTATACAGTGTGTGTGTACAGAGACATTTAACAAATCAACCCACAAAGGACTGAATGGAGATGTAACGTGTGTGACATAGACCGGTCTCTCCAATAGCGAGTCTTTCCTCGATGCAATGACAGCTGAAGATATCAAGCCGCCAAAATCACACACTGTCATACACTCAACCCAGGTGACTTGAGATTTATTCTGGTAATGAACTAACAGCCCCGATCTAAAACAACACACACAAACACACACAAACACTCACTGTGACGGGTCATGTCTCGGTCTCGGTTCGCAGCTCCTCCAGATTGATGATGATGATGATGATGATGATGATGATGATGGTGTTTTCTGCGGACGGTTCGTTTTGTGTCGCTTGATCGAATAAGGCGATATATTCTGTCGTAGGAATCGGGTCATCCTGGTATTGTCACAGACAAAGATGCTTGAGCTGCCTCACACACACACACACACACACACTCGGGCGCTCAGCTGTTCGCTGGGTTAATTTTAGGTTGCTCTCGACACGTGAGGACTGGAGTTCACCTGATTTGTCCACCACACTTCAGCCAGATGAGATAATATAGATAAGCTCGGAGTGGAATACTGAGAGAAACGAGGGAAAGCGTTAATTGCGCCGATCATTTTTTTCCTTTTTCTTTGCTTGCAGTCAGGGCTCTACTGTCATGGCCTGCAGTCAGACGCCCGGGGCTTTTGTTTAGCTTTCCTCAGAAACAAGCAGAGAAGCGAAGAGCTACACAAGAACTGGCTCTTCCATTGACATGAATAACACTGATATCTCTAACTGTTTCAGCTCTGTTGCGGTCATGGATCAGTGCTGGTATTCAGCCTGTTCGTATCGTTGCAGAGATTTAGGCAAACTGCTTTTGTGAATTTGCATATGCTTCATGTTTATTAATAGGTCATGGAGCATTTATGACATGTGATGTGTAAATGATCCAGGAAATGAGGGTTTTCAAGTTTGCTAGTCAACAGTAAAAACACACAATAATGAGATGGAGAGGAGAGAGAGAGAGTGTGTGTGTGTGTGAGTCAGTGGGGTGTGTGTGTGTGTGTGTGAGTGGTGTTTTTGATTTTGTTTGTGTGTGTGTGTGTGTGTGTGGGGGTGTGTGGTGTGTGTGTGTGTGTTTGTGTGTGTGTGTGTGTTTGTGTGTGGCTGTGTGTGTGTGTGTGTGTGTGTGTGTGTGTGTGTGTGTGTGTGTGTGTGTGTGTGTGTGTGTGTGTGTGTGTGTGTGTGAGTGTGTGTGTGTGAGTGTATGTGTGTGTGTGAGTGTGTGTGTGAGGGAGTGTATGTTGTGTGTGGTAAGTGGGTGTGTGGTGTGTGAGTGAGTGTGTTATGTGTGTGTGTGCTGTGGTGTGTGGAGTGTGTGAGTGTGTGGTGTGTGTGGTGTGTGTGGTGTGTGTGAGTGTGTGAGTGTGAGACTGAGTGTGTGTGTGTGTGAGAGAGACTGTGAGTGTGTGTGTGTGTGTGTGTGTAATGTGTGTGTGTGAGTGCGTGTGTGAGTGCGTGTGAGAGTGTGTGTGTGTGTGTGTGTGTTTTTGTGTGTGTGTGTGTTTGTGTGTGTGGTGTGTGTGTGTGTGTGTGAGTGTGGGTGTGTGAGTGAGTGTGGTGTGTGTGTGTGGAGGTCTGTGTATGTGTATGTGTGAGTGTGTGTGGGGTGTGTGTGTGGTTTGTAAGTGGTTGTTGTGAGTGTATGTGTCGGTGAGTGTGTGTGCGGCGTGTAGTATGTTGTGTGTGTGTGTGGGTGTGTGAGTGTATGTGTGTGTGTGTGTGTGGAGTGTTGTGTGTTAGTGTATGTGTATGTGTGGTGTGCGGTGTGTGTGTGAGTGAGTGTATGTTGGTGTGGTGTGTGTGTGTTGTGGGTGTTGGTGTGTGGGTGTGTGTGTGGTGTGTGTGTGAGTGTGTGTGAGTGAGGGTGAGTGAGTGAGAGTGAGTGAGTGAATGAGAGTGTGTGTGTGTTGTGTGGTGGAGCGTATGTGTGTGTGGGGTTTGGAGGGTGTGTGTGTGTGAGTGTATGTGTATGTGTGAGTGTGTGTGTTGGAGTGTGTGTGTGATGTGAGTGTGTGTGTGTGTGAGTGTAAGTGTGTGTGTGAGTGTGTGTGTGTGTGAGTGTATGTGAGAGTGGTGTGTGTGTGTTGTGTTGTGTGTGTTGTGTGTGAGTGTGTGTGAGTGTGTGAATGAGTGAGTGAGTGTGTGTGAGTGTGTGTGTGTGTGTGTGTTTTTTTGTTTGTGTGTGTGTGTGTGGGTGTGAGTGTATGTGTATGTGTGAGGGGGTGAGTGAGGTCTGTGTGTGTGTGAGTGTTCAGCCGTGTGTGTGAGTGTCAGTTGTGTGTGTGTGAGTGTGTGTGTGTGTGAGTGTGTGGGTGTGTGAGTGGGTGAGTGAGTGAGTCTCTCTCTGTGAATGTGAGTGAGTGAGTGAGTGAGTGTGAGAGTGTGTGTGGGTGTGTGTGAGTGAGTGTATGGGTGTGTGTGTGTGTGTGTATGAGAGAAAGAGTGTGAGTGTGTGTGTGAGAGAGTGTATGTGTGTGAGGTGTGGTGTGAGTGTATGTGTGTGTGCGTGTGTGTGTGAGTGTATGTCTGTGTGTGTGTGTGTGTGTGAGTGTGTGGGGTGTGTGAGGCGTGTGTGGTGTGTGTGTGTGGTGTGTGAGTGTGTGTGTGTGAGTGTATGTGTAAGTGTGTGTGTGTGTGTGTAAATGTGTGAGTGAGTGTGTGTGTGTGAGTGTATGTGTGTGTGTGTGTGTGGGAGTGTGGGTGTGTGAGTGTGTGTGTGTGTGTGTTTTTTTTTGTGTGTGTGTGTGTTTTTGTGTTTTGTGTGTGTGTGTGTGTGAGTGAGTGTAGGTGTGTGTGTGTGTGTGTGAGTAGTGTGAGTGGGAGTGATGTGGGTGGAGTGTGGGTGAGTGAGTTAGTATGTAGTGGTGTGTGCGTGTGGTGTGTGGAGTTCTGGGCCTGGGTGTGTGTGCTTGTGTGAGTGGGAGGAGTATGTGTTGTTGATGGGACGGGAGTGTATGTGTGTGTTGGTGTGGTGTGTGTGGTGTGTGGTGAGTGAATGGGTGTGTGTGAGTGAGTGTATGTGTGTGTGTGTGAGTGGTGTGTGTGTGAGTGAGTGATGTGTGTATGTGTGGTGAGTTGTGTGTGTGTGTGTGTGTGGTTGTGAGTGTGTGTGTGTGAGTCAGATCCTACAGCTGAGCCTTTTAGACATACTCCCTGTGACAGACCCATGAAAGGGCTTGACATGTTCTGTTTTGAGCTGCATTTATAGTGTAATGTATCTACAGTACAGCCATGAACCAGGAATCTGTGCAGTGCAGGATGAATCATCACTACTTTGATCTATTTTATAATGAGAAAGACTACATTTAAAGTTTGGAATAATTAAGATGTTTTTTCTCTTCTCATCAAGACGGCATTTAATAAATTTTATTTTTTAGGATTCTAAGATAGAAAGTTCAAACCACCAGCATTCATCTGAAATCTTCTGAAACTTTATAAATGTTTTTATTCTCACTTTTGAGCAATTTAATGTATCCTTGATGAAGAAAAGTAATTTCTTAAAAAGCAAAACAAAAAAAAACTTTTCAATGATAGTGTCACAGTTTTCACAAAAATATTGTGCAGCACAACTGTTTTCAACATTGATAATAATCAGAAATGTTTCTTGAGCAGCAGATCAGCATATTATACTGATTTCTGAAGATCATGTGACATGAAGACTGGAGTAACGAGTAATGCCGAAAATTCAGCTTTGATCACAAGAATAAATTACATTTAACAGAGATTCACATAGAAAACAGATATTTGAAATTGCAATAATATTCAGTGGTTACCTGTATTTGCATAAGTGAATGCAGCCTTGGGAGGCAGAAGAGGGGGGGAGACTTTTCAAAAACATAAAAAAAAATCTTAATTATTCCAAACTTTGACCAGTAGTGTGTGTGTTTCTGCTAAAAGTGAAATCTATCAGCTAGGATACAGTATTCAACAGAAGAGAGTACAGTCTTGGGCAATGATGCTATAATATCAGATGAATAAAAGGATCACCTCTCAATCGCTGCAGTATTTCTAGGTCCCACAGCAGAAACCGAACACATCTGTGAACAGCCTCGCTGACTGGACTGAAGCAGGAACAGAAGCCTGATGAGTGTGTTCGTTCGTCTCTGACGGAGCCCAGCATGTAGCTGTGAACGGGTCAGGACCAGAGATGAGTGTCAAACGCGTCAGAGAGGTTCATGAGGGCCTGTGGATTATCAAAATAATATCTGCCAAGATGACTTCAGCCTCCTGAAGCGCGACAGAAGAGGAATATTCCAGCAGCGATGCAAACCACACTGCCAGGATCACGCAAGAGTTCCTGAAGAAGAGAAAGGTGGAACCGGCTGGCCAAGTATGTCGCACGACTTCAATCCTTTGGTCTTCTAAAGAGAAAGACAGAACGACAAACACGCAGCAATAAAAGCATTTCTGCAGCATGAATGAATGAGGTTTTTAAACATCGCTTACGCTTTAAAAAGGGTGAGGAGACCGAAAGAAACTCTGGGTTTACCGAAGAAAACCTGCTCCCGACTCAGAACTATATGAGAGCATGCTCATGCTTTAAAGTGTTTTATTTGATTATTAAATAGCAATTCAAGTGGGCTATGGTCCAAAAACAACAATCTCACTTTAATAAGTTCCTTCCTACTTTAGCTGCAGCACAGGCTTCAGATCGGACTGAAATATGACTGTTCAGACTGAAGTCTTATTGCAAAGCACTGGAGCTGTATCTGATTTAGGACCACATGTGTAAGAGGCCTAAATCAGATTGGAAAAGATAAGACTACATGTGGTTAGTGCTGAAAAATAAAAAGATCTGAGTGATTGGCACTTTAGGGCCACTGTGCGAGCCGCTCCGGAGTCCAGTATCTGCTGCTCTTGGTTCATGCAGTCGCTCGGCCATGAAACCATTTATGAAGCTCCTAACTATTAATGCCAGCTCTGGAATCAGCAGATTGTTGGCGACTTTTGAAAGCACTTTCACTTTCCAATAACATCACTTTATAGTTGACTGTGAAATATCTAATAGGAATGAAATTTCACGAGCTGGCTGATTGCAAAGGTGGCATCCTATCACAGTGCCACGCTTGAATTCACAGAGCTCTTCAGAATTACCCGTTTTACCCACAGTTCAAATATAAATGCAGACTGCATGGCCAGTAATTGAGTTTTAACACCTGTGGCAATGGGTCTGGGTGAAACACCTGAATTCAATAATTAAACAGCTGTGTCCCAGTACTTTTATCAGATATGTATCTGATTTAAAACCACATTCGGAAGTGGCTCAGAATGGATGCAAAAAAAAAAGTGTGCATATGAGGATATTACCAGTGATGGGATGATTGACAGGTTGGTTTATGGTGACAGACTGCATGTAACACCCCACACCCGCCCTGAACACCTCTCCACACAACCATTCACACCTCCAGCAACCCCCCTCTCCCCCACACCTGCAATTCAGATCAGCGAAGACGATGTGCGCCAGGTCTTCCGGAAGCAGAAAAGGAGAAAAGCACCAGGCCCAGACTGTGTTACACCAGTCTGTCTGAAATCCTGTGCTGACCAGCTGGCCCCCATCTTCACACAGATCTTCAACAGATCACTGGAGCTGTGCGAAGTCCCTTCATGCTTCAAACGCTCCACCATCATCGCCGTCCCAAAGAAACCCAAAATTACTGGACTTAATGACTACAGACCTGTGGCTCTAACGTCTGTGGTCATGAAGTCTTTTGAAAGACTGGTGCTGGCCCACCTGAAGGACATCACTGGACCCTTGCTGGATTTTCTTCAGTTTGCCTACAGAGCAAACATGTCTGTGGACGATGCAGTAAACATGGACTGCATTATGTTCTGCAACATCTAGACAGACCAGGACTTATGTGAGGATCCTGTTCGTGGACTTCAGCTCGGCCTTTAACACTATCATCCCAAACCTCCTCCTGCCCAAACTGACTCAGCTCTCCGTGCCCACCTCCGTCTGTCAGTGGATCATCAGCTTCCTGACAGACAGGCAGCAGCCAGTGAGGCTGGGAATATTCTCATCCAGCACCCGTACGATCAGCCCTGGAGCTCCTCAGGGTTGTGTTCTCTCTCCACTTCTCTTCTCCCTGTACACCAACGACTGCACATCTAAATACCCCTCTGTCAAGCTCCTGAAGTTTTGCAGACGACACCACACTCATCGGCCTGATTCAGGATGGTGATGAGTCTGCTTACAGTCAGGAGGTCGAGCAGCTGGCTGTCTGATGCAGTCTCAACAACCTGGAGCTCAACACGCTCAAAACTGTGGAAATGATCGTGGACTTCAGGAGAAACCCCTCTGCACTCCCCCCACTCACCATCATGGACAGCACTGTGACTGCAGTGGAGTCATTCAGGTTCCTGGGCACCACAATCTCTCAGGACCTGAAGTGGGACATTCACATTGATTCCATTGTTAAAAAGGCCCAGCAGAGGTTGTACTTCCTTCGCCAGCTGAGGAAGTTCAACCTGCCACAGGAGCTGCTGAAACAGTTCTACTCCGCCATCATTGAATCCATCCTCTGCACTTCAGTAACTGTCTGGTTCAGCTCAGCTACCAAATCTGACCTTAGACTTCAGAGGGTAGTCCGGACTGCTGAGCGAATCATTGGTACAACCCTCCCTTCTCTCCAAGAACTGTACTTATCCAGAGTGAGCAAAAGGGCTGGCAGAATCACTCTGGACCCCTCACATCCAGCACACTCCCTCTTTGAACTGTTGCCATCTGGTCGACGCTACAGAGCTCTGAGCACCAGAACGGCCAGACACAGGAACAGTTTCTTCCCTCAGGCCATCCATCTCATGAACACTTGACAATAACCGTGGAACACACACTATTTATTCACTCATACACTTATTTATCTAACACACATACTCAGTCTACACCTCAAATTTGCACATAATATACAGTACCTGTACATACAAAAGCTGTATATTGTAATATACCTGTACATACAACTGTCAATTTATATATTTTTATTCCTTATTTACTTGTTCTATTTTTATTTTTATTATCTGTGTTTTTTGTTCTGTCACTGTCATTCTGTTACACTGTGGAAGCTTCTGTCACGAAAACAAATTCCTCGTATGTGTAAACATACCTGGCAATAAAGCTCATTCTGATTCTGATTCTGAACTATTAGCACATTTAATGATGTGTTACTACGTCCCAAAGCCTCTTTACTCTTCTATTTAACACTCAAAAGTATTCCTCTTTTTATTGCACAGTGTAAGCAGGCGGATTGAAGTTTGCTGATGGTTTCTGATGCAGCCAGCGGCACTGAACGTCTAACCCTGACTCAAACACTAAGAAGATGCTGACTGATTCAGTAGAGGCGTGCGAGCCCAGCGGAAATAAAGCAGACAGACTGCAAACGGCACTATTTCCTCACTTTATTTCTTACAATACAATGTGCTTATCCACACAGTGTTCACCGAGTTTGGTAATGTTTTCTGTCTGAAGTATCGCTCCGTTAGTGTGTGTTTCTATGTGTTGAAGAGGCACAAGCGTCTCCAGTCAGTGGCTCAGTTCTTTGTGGGGTCAATCACTCTGCCCATGAACAGCAGACTAGAAGTGGCTTCATGGTACAGAAAGAAGAAGAAGGGCCTGTTGATGATGAAGGTGACTGGCAGAGAATAAGCCGTGATTCCCACTGATGTGACGGAGGCTGCAGTCGTGCCCTTCTCATCCACCTCGATGACGGCTTTATGCAGCACCATACAACGACACAGCCCACACACCCACACACACACACACACACACACACACACACACTCTCTCACACACACACTCACGCACACACACACACACACACACACACACACACACACACACACACAGAGCCGTCAGCGGCTGTGATAAAGCGTGTTAGAATCCGTGTGTGTGAGGCTGCAGTCACCTGTGAGACTCTCAGATGCGCGTCTTTGCTCAAACCCGTCAGGTTGGCTGAATGGAGGAAAACGCTGCTGATGCCCAGATGTGGCAGGATTTCATGCAAGTCGTACGACTGCTCCATCTTGAACTTGGGCAGATGAACCTCCATTTTTCTGAGAGACAGTACAACATGTATAAAAGTAAATCATGATGTTTTAACTAGAGGTTAAATAAAGAGTTCCACCAAATATGAGCTTTCATTTATTCTCCCGAAGGTCTTTCCCGACAACAGCAGCAGCAGCAGCTCATAGTGTGATGTTTGCGTCCTGCACCACCGTCTAATGATGCTTCGACTCTTTGAGACGACCTTATTCACTGATATGATGCTGCTGAGGTGAAAATGGTCTTTGTTTTGTTCATCAGTGTTTTGGAGGAACACAAGGGAGAGTAAATGGTGACACACACTAAAGTAAAAAGCAGCAGCTCTACAGCCAGACGCACACTGTATGATTTATGATTATTGTTTGTCAGACTGTACGAACATGATCCCAGCTGTAAGCCTCGTCACACTGTGGGATCTCAGTCGTCATCAGTGACTGCACGACAGTAATAAGACTTCCACACGCAGAACTGAAATGGTGGCTAGCAAACGAAAACCATCTCTAGTGTTCATTTTAATCATGGCATAACGAAGTCGATGTGTGCGGAGCAAATGTTTTGTTGCTGTTGCACTAATTGCATCATTAGTTGAATTAGCACACATATGTCTGCAAGAGGTCTGTTAAAGATGGCTTCATCTGGAAAAATCTGCTCTGCACAAACATCTGAAAAACATCAGGTTTACATACGCTCTAAACCATAAACATCTTAAAGACATTTTCTAAACATCTATTTGCCATCTGATTGGAAACATGTATATGCAACGTATTGCAGATGTAAATAGACGGTAAATAGGATGTAAAATTAGATTGCAGTGGTCATTATTTGGCTGTCAGTGAACATGTTAAATTAGTGAACAAAAGGGGCTTTCGTACATATTTACATATTTAGTAAATATTTGTACACTGCTTTTTAAAAATGCCAGGTAGCTGGTGTTTCGTATGCGTTTGGCCAATCAGCATACACTTGCGTGACTGATAGTTCCCATTGACACCATTTTTAGAATATTTTCTTTGAACTTCCGTTTGTGTGGTAGCTCTGTGTATTTCTGTGGCATCGCTGTATAAGAGTAATGCAGCTGGTAAAGTGGATTTATGTATTGTAGAGTTAACAAATGTTATCGTGAGCACTGTAATGTTTAAAGCAAATGTTTTAACAAATGTAAGTAAAAAAACGAGCGGTTCCTTCACGAATCCATGAGATCACTGTGGAAATACAACTGGAAGACAGAAGACAACAAACGCAGCGTTAAAAAGGGGCAGGACTACATTAGGTCAATAGGACTGTTTTAGACCCTACTCTGAAGTAGGAGCTAATTTAGTTCCCCCAAACAGAGTTCCTAGAACTAAATACATTCCTAGTTCCTGCGGTGCGGACACGCCAAAAAAAGCGGGAACTTAACCAAATAGTTCTAGGAACTATAGAAAGTTTCCTCCGGTGCGAAATCCCCTAAAGACTACAGATTTTGGACTAGTATCTGAGGAATCTTTCAGGATTTGCGAATGGAGGCCAGTATCGTACAGCGTGCACCGGCTGAAGGCTGTGTCTCACATGCGTCTCATGTTTTTGATCCAGCGGTGGAATCGCTCGGCGCTGATCTCGTCGTCGATGACGGTGTAGTCGGCCGTGGCGTCGGGAAGGACGATGAGCAGCGCCGCTCCACCGAGGTACGACAGACGCAGCACTCGAGCTCGCAGCTCACGGTCCTCGGCCGTGGAGAATCTGTCCTCCTTCACCATCATGGGGACTTGAACGATGTTGTACTTGTCCACATAGAAGCGACTAATTTCTGTGCTGTTGGGGTCGAACGGACTATCCCAGTCACCTTGAGAACAAAGAGCTTTACATCAAATCCCAGTTGTTTAATTCAGTGTTTCCACATGCATAGAAACTAGGGCTGTGACGAAAAATCAATGCAGAATCAGTTCGTGGATGGATTCTGAGATCTAACGAATGCATGGCGATTCTCTCTGGAATGGATTCTGAGCTTAGATTTTAACAGCAGATGTGCTCTAGTTTTTATCCGCACACTCAAACGCTCATGAAGACGAGCGCTGAGAGCTTGTGCAAGAGTCCGTAATTTCCCCTCGACTCAGAATGCTTTAATGACGCCAGATTAATGTAAACACAGCCCACTGTGAACACCCTTGTGATTCACTTCAACATTCCTTGTAATTCGAATGATTATTTTAGGTTCAAGTGTGTGGAAGGATTTGGAAACGAGCAGAGTACGACGGTTTCTAAAGCATGCAGCGCCATCTGCTGCTCAAAACTACGCTCGGACTCGACTCGAGAAAGAATCGCCATGCATTCGGGAAATCTCAGAATCGATGCGGAATCATTTCTCGATTCGCGATGCATGGATTTATGTTCCCAGGCCTAATAGAAACTCACCCTGAAAGAAAATGGTGTTGAGGAGCATCATCTGCGTCAGCGGCTCGACGCTTGTCACCATTTCGTTCACTTTGCCGCCGGTCTTTCTGCTCACATACTCGTTGATGGTGCTCTTGCTGAGCTCTGTCTCACTGAAATCCACATTGTTCACATCGGCACCGAAGAACGTCTTGATCTGATCGCTGAAGACTCTCTCGACGTTAAAGCGCTCGTCTACGAAGAGTGCCGTGCCCTGCTCCATGTGCAGTTTTCCGTCCTGCGAGATGTTCTTCTGCAGCTGCTCAAAGAGCTGTGGGATGAGCGTCGCGTCTCCAGTCCCGTCCAGAGAGTCCAGATTCAGGCCCTTCTCCATCTGACTGCGTGTCGAGCCCTTGGAGGCCAGTAAGAGCGTGGCGAAAGACGTGGAAACACTCAGCGGCGAGAAGAAGATGTTTTTGTCATGATAACTTGATATCTTGCGATAGAGGTTCATGGCAAAGTCAATATTTTTGAAGGCCAGATCCGTGACGTCAGGAGTTTTGGGCTCTTGACTGTTAAGGACGCACAGAAAACCAGAGGAATAAACGAGGGAGAACAGCACTCTTAACTCCATTTCGTAATCGTTTTTCAAAAATCCTTTGACCTGTTGATACAAAAAACAGCTTATATTGAGTTTTAATTATTCTAGAGAAACGTTGTTTCATATTAGACACACAAGGACCCGCGATTCATCATTCTTCCCTCTGTTCTTTACTGAAGGATTTCTAGAAGTACTAAAAGCAACAAACTTGGTGGCAAAACATTGAACAATAAAACCAGCCCTAACATCTGAAAATATTAACTATAAACACACGCATAAAGTAACATGCATACTCACTGACAGGCTGCCGAGGATCTTTCTCCTCTGTTGTGTTCTGACTGTTTGCAGAGACAAAGTTCAGTGTACTTTAGAGATTATCTATTAACAATCAATTTTAGACCTGTCTGAAACAGATCAGTGATGGCAGATCACCAGGTTATTCTCACTTGTTTGAGTTTCAGTTTTGATGAAATCTTAAGTGCTTTAATGAAAGAATGGTAATTGTTCTCATCATCAGACCATTCAAGATGTAGATGAGTTTGTTTCTTTGTGGGAACAGATTTGGAGAAATGTATCACTCCATCACTTGCTCACCAATGGATCAGGTTTGAATTTAAAGCATCTCAATGCTGGATTAGTTTCAGCTTTTGTCTTCTCCAGATGTTAACTGATGGACTGGAGTGCTGTGGATTACTTGTGGATTATTGTGATGTTTTTATCAGCTGTTTGGATTCTGACGGCACCCATTCACTGCAGAGCATCCATTGCTGAGCATTTTCAGCAAACTAGTTCATTTTTTTGGTGAACTATTCCTTTAAGAATGATTGTAGGAAACTTGCTGTAATTTCATTCAGACTTTAACAGATATTCATATCTACATATCTGCAGGTCATCAACTTAATAGGGTAGTTCGGCCAAAAATGATTCTGTTATCATATACTCGGCCTCGGTTTTACAGTCAGGAGAAATCACAGAGAAAAGAGAATGTTTGAGTTTGTACATTATGTCTTTGTTTTGATTATTGTTATTTCTTATTTACTTATCCTGGGTTTATTGTTTTTATTATCAGTCTCGTCTTGTCACTGTCACTCTGTTACACTGTGGAAGCTTCTGTCACGAAAACAAATTCCTCATATGTGTAAACATACCTGGCAATAAAGCTCATTCTGATTCTTTCAATTGGATATGATTTTAATGTGGGAATGTTTCACAGTTTTGACTGGTTTCTGAGAGTATCGTTTTGACACAGTACATCTCTCCATCATGTTTACTTGTACACTGCTGCAGCTGAATGACGGCATTCAGGTAGACTCGTTCTTCTTCTTTCCATCGTGAATGAAACTCCAGCGCTAAATGCTGAAGGAACATCTGACATCTTCAAGAGACTCACAGAATCAAAATATTCCAGAGAGAAGAAACAAACAACATCCACTCAGGGGGAAAAGAAACGTTTTTATTTAAGAAACAATAAGTGTATAGGATAATATAGGAGTTCAAGAATAACCAATCACTTAAAAACTACTGCTGAATGTGAAACTAGTTCAGAAACGCTGCTCTGCCACCAAACGCATGAAATCATAGAAAAGAATGTGAAAACCATGAGAAATCACAACCTAAATCCAAAAGAGCTGCTGCCTGCCAACAAATGAGGGACGACTGATGAACGACTAAAACAAGTGAAGGTCTGAATCTGTATGAAGACTGATCTCCACAGCAGCATCTGCCCTCACTGAGCCGTCTACCTAGGGCACGTCACCCGCCGCTCACCGGTGACCAGCAGAAGTTCTTCACTACAGTCCACAGAGGAGAAGAACAGAGATCCAGTAACGCCAGTAAAGCCCAATGGTCCCAGAATGCAGGAGTGATCCCAGCGCTGACAGCTCCCTCCTCACGCCGCGGTCTCGTCTCACTCGTGTGTCTGTCTGAGGAAGAGGAAAGAACCGGGAAACGCTTCCCTTTCACTTCGTTCAACTCAAAGAGGAGAAGCGAAGCTAAACGAATGTCCCTTTATTACACAGCAGGACCTGATCGGTCCCAGGCCAGTTCTGAGAGGAGATGTGAGTCCCATCATTCCCAGAGAGAGGTCGGGTCGAGGGCATTCAGGGCGTCCGTCACCGGCGCTGATGGACCGTCACTGGTTGGGTTTGGTCCCGCTGTCCTTCCCTCCGTCTGCAAAACAACATGATCTGCTGAGCAGTGCAGATCCCAGACAGATTCATAAAGCAGACGTCTGTAATCAGGAAGATGACGGCAGACAGAATCTCTTACCGGCGGAGCTGCTGTGGTGAGCGGTGGACTGAGCTTGCTGCCTGTGAGGAGATCAGACCGTCATCATTACTCTGTGCCAGAGCGTTACTGTATTATAATTACTTTTCCTGATAACGTAGTAATGTAATGCATTACACTTTAAATGTATGCAATTTGATTACCTAATGTGAATAAATTTACGTTACTTAAGTTACAAATGCAGTGTTAAAAAATATGAAGTAAATATCATGTTTTGTGCGTCAGTATGAGAATGCGAGCTAAAAATGCAGACAAGTCCTACAACATTTAGATGCAATGAAAGGTTTCCTATATTTCAAAATGTTGCACTCAATTTCACATTTTAGTATGGCATTATAGTTTGCGAAAAGTTCACCTCAAGAATGTGTACTTCATGTCACAATAACACTGATATAAGTAAAAATAAATGACTCATCAGAATGAGATCCTCCACTGGATTAGGCCGCGTCGCATCACATTCCTCTTCTGAGGTAAATTCAAGGTTTATTCCTCACAGCGCGGCCTAGATGAACTTGATGAATCTTAACGCTTTGTTTACAGAGGTGATGTTGAGTTTATTGTTGGCTTGGCCGTCTCAGCCTTCTTCGGGCGGATTATTATCGGATAGACAGATGCGCGGTGTACACATTAAGGACGCTTAGGACGGGAAAGACTGTACTTCACATTGGTTTTAAATGAATTACTTTATCAGAGAATATTTGTTTTCAAGATTACTTCATTTAAAAACAGACACTTCAAGCTTTCTTAAGATATATTTCTCATGTCTGTGTGTCAAGTATTCGCTGAGTTTTCGTTCATTTTAGTGACGCATTTCAGAAAGATATTCGCGGAGACTGAGAATGCAGAAAGCACATCCTATTTGTTTTCTGTATTGACAAACACAATTTTTGTTTTATTGCGAGTGTATACAAATAAACAAACTTTTACAGTTTCAAATGATGTATTGCTCTTACGTGCAAACAAAAATGACAAAACATATGTTTATGTTCTTTTCGCTGTTATCAGGAAAAAATGCAAGTGATCGTTCAAGTTGCTGTTTTGATACTCAAGTAATTTTTCAGTCAATATTAAATTACTGAAAGAACTATGAGTTTCACTTTGTAGTGTATTTTTTAGGTTTAAAAAATGTAAACTTGAAAGTAATTAGTAATCTGATTACTTTTTAAATGCAATAATCAGTAATGTAATCAAATTACAAGTTTAAAGAATTAATTAGTAATCTGCAGTCGATTACTTAGCGCTCACCTGTCGAAGTAAGCCTGTCTCCTCCTGCGCAGCTCCTCCGCTGTCATCGCCTCCTTCTCGCCGCTTCCCGATTCGTGAGACGAACCCGCCGTCACAGTGGCGCTGGGGCTTCTGGGATCGCTGCCACCTACAGCCGGTAAAGAGCGAAAGAACAGCAGATCAGAAAACGGCTCTGTTCTGGCCTGAAGCACGGGAGAGGACTGTGATCTTTAGATCTGCACTGTTTCTAGTGGTGGGAACGAATAAGTGTTTTTCAACACATCTCACGGAAACAAAAATCACTAAACTAGATATTCTGAGATTTTAATTGAGGGGTCATTCTGTGTCAACCAGAGGTCCAAGGTTCAAATTTTTGATTTTGCTAATATTACTTTTTGGAGAAAGTTAAACATGTATAGTGATGGCAGCCAAAATATTAAATGTTATGAATGAATATTTACTGAGTAATCCACTATTTTGTAGAGGGGGTCAAAATGGCCATTTTCACCTGAGAATCAGAGCCATACGGGTTACCATACTTTAGCAATCTTTGTTACATTATGTGCCAATGGAAACCATTCAAAAATGGGGAAAGGGCAGTTTTCAAGTTTTTTCTCCAAAGTTTGCAGGCCTGTAACTCAAAGTATTAAATATATCTTAATGCCCTTTTAGATATTGGGTCTTAACAAACTTCCCTTTTGGCATCTTAATTTTTAAGGGTCGTTTACACCCAAAAATTAAAATTAGCCCTATAAACTTACTTCACACCCGGATCATCCAGGTGTATATACTTCTTCTTTTAGACGAATTCCAGTCGGAGTTATATTAAGAAATTGTCTTTGATCTTTCAGCTTTTTAAGGCCAACTTCATCGGGTGTTGCCTGCTCGATCAAAATCTTCAATAAAATTGCCCTCCATAAAAAAAGTTTCTCACACGCCCCGGGTGATACACGCTTCTGTAGCGAATCGAATGCGTTTTTGTAAGAAAAATAACCGTATTTAAAACGTAATAATCACTTTAAACTAGCTTGCGCCAACAGTTGTGAATGGAAGCAGTTCCGGGCGGATGACGTATGAGTTCAGCGCTGCGCATGCACCGCTCAGAAGTGACGAACGTGGAAACACAGCGGAGAGTTTAAAACAAAACAACGGTCGCTAATTAGAAGTACAAAACGAGGATTTGTAAAGAATAATGTCAGAGAATTTCGATATAAGCCAAGAGGAAACTGGTTTCTTTTGCAAAGTAAGGAACCTTAGCTTCCTATTGCACCTTTAACAAACTTTGGTTTTCACGAGACTCACCGGCGCATGCGCAGTGCTGAACTCATACGTCATCCGCCCGGAGCTGCTTCAGTGTACAACTGTTTGCGCAAGCTAGATTAAAGTGATTATTGTGTTTTGAATATTGATATTTTTCTTACAAAAATGCATTGATTCGATACAGGAGGCCTTTGTTCACCCCCGGAAAAAAGTGAGACACTTATTTTTATGGATGGGCAATTTTTATTTAACTTCTTTTGGACTGATGCATGCAACACCTGCTGACTGCAATGATAGAGCTTGGAATAGCCTGGACAATTTTTTATATAACTCCGACTTTATTCGTCTGAAAGAAGAAAGTCAAAAACACCTAGGATAACTTGAGGGATTAATTATGGCACTTTTTAGTTTTGGGGGACCTAACCCTTAAGCCTATGTGGTTCGGTTACAGAGATATGGAAGTTCATATGGCTCCAGGAATAAAGCGTTAAATTGTACACATTTTCAGGTCAAAAAACCATTGTGGGGTCACTTTGCAAAAATATATAATTTTTCTTTTAAAGGAGTAATGTCTGAAGAACAAATAAGTTGAAACTAGAGATGTATCTCATTTCCTTCTGTCAAAATTGTATAGGACATACTAGTTTGAGTGTCATAAATATTCTTTTTCCAAAATGTGCGTGCCTGTAACCCAAGAATTGGTTTGTGTTTATCGAGTCATCACTGTTGACACTACAAATATGCAAATAATAACATACCCAGGGTTTAGGATGTACAGTGTGGACATGTCAGATTATGAATGACCAGGATTAATTGTTAACTCTGGGTAAAGTATGAACAGTGTGAAACTTTAAATAGGATTACCCAGCATCCCATTTACCTGGGGTTTAGAATTATCCAGTGTTAATTATTTCAAGTGTGAGAGACCTTAAATGTTTGAGGTAGTATCAGAGATTCTGCCAAATATGCCCTTTAGCAGTAGATACTACTTAATCTGACTATGCTTCACATTGTAGCGTTTCAGAGTGAAACAGACAATTTAAGATTCGATCAGAACACTGATGAAAAAATACTAGACCTGTATTCCCACAAAGAGCCAAGACCAAATCGTAAATAGATCCTAAAGTAGCTTCCAACCAACTAGCAGCTTAAACAACTTGCAACTTAACAAAAAGTCACTTATTGATAATATCTAACTCAGAAGGAGATTGTTAAATTTGTGCAAGTACCAAGATTGATGGTCAAAGAGATGCACAGCATGACCATCACATGTAAATCCATGATAGAAATCATGAGCTAAAGACTTCTTCAGATTGACTTCCCCACCCTAGGACAAGACCCAGACTGATATGCCTTCTAGAACCCTTTTGCACACGTCCGCATGACGTTTCAGAGAATGGCACAGAGACTGCCTACCTGGATTAGCAACCAAAATGATGCTTAAAATGGACTACTGATCACCTATCACTTCGATACATAACTCAATATCAGGTATGTACACCCCCACATTGACTATCATGTCCGATCACTCATTGTGTCCCCGTTCACTTTTTGAAGAACTTTGCAATTTAACCAGGGCTGTCCAAACTCGGTCCTTGAGGGCCGGTGTCCCGCAGAGTTTAGCTCCAACCCCAAATAAACACACCTGAACCAGCTAATCAAGCTCTTACAGGCATACTAGAAACTTCCAGGCAGGGGTGTTAAGGCAACTTGGAGCTAAACTCTGCAGGACACCAACCCTCCAGGACCGAGTTTGGTGACCCCCGATTTATGGTGTTATAGTCCTAATAGTGTTAGTTGTGTGTCTTGTGTGTGAATTTATGTTTAAAATGCTTCTAAAATCAATAATTCTTTGTTAATTGTATATATATTCTCGTATAATAGACTCATGGTCCAAATTATCTCTCAAAGAGCTGGAAAATTTCGGACCATGTGAATATAAATAACGTGTTATTATGTATGGTAGGAAAACATTATAACACAACCAAGCTAAGACAATGTCAATCAGGGGTGCTCAAACTCGGTCCTGGAGGACCGATGTCCTGCAGAGTTTAGCTCCACCCCCAACACACCTTCTGGAGGTTTCCTTTGACTATAAAGACCTTGATTAGCTGGTTCAGATTTGTTTAATTAGGTTTGGAGCTAAACTCTGCAGGACTCTGCCCTCCAGGACCGAGTTTGGGCACCCTGGTCCTAATTGGTCAAGACAAACCATTTGGATTGTCCAACGCCTCTTTAAAAACTAAGCAACAACAAATTACAGCTTTTTTTGCCATTCTTTGCTTTATAGTCATGTTTTTTGCCTGTTGGGCATTTTGCTTGCTTTTTTTGTGTCATGGCTTTTGCCTGCCAAGCAAGTGCTTTTCACGTGCTCTGGCTTGCACGCCAGGCTGCTGCCCTAAAAACCAGAGGATGTACGGCTCTAGTCTCGTCCCTTTTTCTTTCTGTCTTCCTACTTTAATTTTCTTTCCGGTTAGTTTTGCTGCCGATTTAGTTTGCCGCAAAGCCATGTCCTCTTGGTTCCACAACTCCCGCTGTTCTTCGCCCCAAAACTTTAAAACAGCCCACACCATCCTTCATCAACGCCTCCATCCATAACAACCTTGGGAAACCCCTTTCTGCCACAATGACCACAAAGGAAACTCTAAACACAAAACGCAAGTACCTCTAGATGCTAGCTAATTGTTGCTTTATTATAAAGCTTAACAGCCCATTGATAACTCAATGCAAGGTAATAATGCTTGATGTTGGTTCATGTCTACAATTGCATATATGCTATTCAATTAAATTCAAGTGTATTTTGTACCCAGCGCTTTTTCACAATACAATCGGTAAAACCAAGCAACTTTACAGAACGTATTTTTACGTTTCTACAATATTTAGTAGTAGCTTATCAGTGGTGACTGTCAATTAATGTACATCTGGCAGAAATGTATGGAAAAATCAATTAAAGACGTAATCAAACAAATTACTATTAACAGCAATTATTATATGATATCATATGAACTTATAGCAAATTTTGGTAGTTCTGTATGTTGTTTCATGTTTGGCATCATCTGAGGTCCTCTGAGTGGTTGCATCATCTCTTCTCAGGTGTTCTGGATCCAGACTGAAGCTTGTGTAAATCCTAGTTACCACGGGATGTCAATCCCAGCAGAAACAGAGAAACTAGAGATGCACCGATTGCAATTTTCTTGGCCGATTCCGATTTTTTTGTTAGTTTGATCTGCCGATACCGATTTTTGCCGATTCCGATTTTCTTTCTAAGAACTATAATTGACAGCATATACAAACAAAAATCTACTTTTCTTCAACGCAAAGTTTTATTTTCATAAAAAATAACACAAGTAAAAAGTCAGTAATAAAAGAACAAATAAAAAATGACAAACAACAGCACAAATAAATGCAATAGAATAAAGAGAGCTATGAAACTAAGTTTTTCAGGTTAAGTAAGTTTTTACTCAGGTAAGAAATACTACAGAAATTAAAGTAATCAAATGTAAAATAACACATCCAATTTGATTACATTAATATCTGTAGTGTTCATTGTAAAAATTAAATACAGATTAATGCTAACCATTAAAGTTATAAAACGTATTCAGTCAAGAGCAGAAAGTGATTTTCTTTGTCTTTTGTTCTTTGATTAACATGACAGACAGCAGCAGGAATATTGGACTGCGCTCCCTTTAAGAGTTTATCCACGGACCTAATATACTGTTATTTGTAACTCTATTATGTTTTTATTGTATTGTACCTGCTTTTTATGCTGCCTCTTGGCCAGGTCGTCACTGTAAATGAGAACTGGATCTCAACTGACTAACCAGGTTAAATAAAGGTTAATAAAGAATAATAATGTGCATTTGATCGCCTTTGAAAGTGATTTGCCGCCACCAGGCCATCACATTTAGTTCAGTATATTTTATATTTAACACATTAATCTCCTAACATTATTTATGCAATTATACCTGCAGTGTCAGTGCATTCATGGCATCTCTGAGCTGCATATATGTTGTTGATATTGATTCCATTTGATTGTTAACAGCCCTATAGTGGATTATTCTAATTTAATTTATTGAATACACAAATCAATTTACATAAAACATGATGGATGCATTTAATAAGGTTAGAAAATTTGAAGGTTATGAAGGTTACAAACTTTAAGGGGAAAATATTGTCCCTTAATGGTTTGGGATTCTTTTTCAAGTTTTATCCCACGCTGTGTATGTGCCGCTCATGATAACGGTGTTTTTATTCGCAGCAAATGCAGCTCCACATAAACTGCATCTCTGCAAGCGCTGTGAGTTTGAGTCACTTATAACGTGCATTTGAAAACGCAACATGCATTATTTTGTTTTCTGCCAAAATAAAATCTATATGCTTTAACATTTGAAAGCTGTAACGGATCTAACCCGTGGCTGTACATGAACTATGGGCACGTACCCTCATAACGCACACACACACACACACACACATACACACACACAGCGTGCAGCATTACACGGTCTGTTTGCTGGCACTGACATCTGTACACGGACTTATGTAATGCTTGAACCATACGAATGTTGTGTATTATGTGTTTGGTGTATGTTAGGTTAACATGTGTATTATGTTCATGGGGGAGTCTGTACATGCTCAATGTGTTTGTGTGATTTATCCATTTAACATAACCTGACAGCATATATAGGTTTTGTTTATACATATACTGATGGTACAAATAACCACAAGACTCATTGTTAAAACATTTATTTGATTTAAATTCATACAGATTAACAGATATACTTACCAGCAGTGAAACATCAATTGCTCAAACCTGTGATATATAAACATTGAGTTATTTAAACTTAGCATTCACACCACCTGAACAGACAGGTCCACATTTCCTTGACATCATTAGAAGGGTCCATACAGCAGCAGTGAAACAAATGTATAACTGGTTAGTCGTTCATGCCTATGTCTTATGTGTTAAAAACTCTATTGGTATTTGGGGTTCTGTATGTACTATGTGTTTGTATGTCTAAAGGTTGTATATGGTAATTGTACCTGAACTTACCCATATAGAGTGGTACGTTCCCGGATTAGGGGCTTAGGATGTAAAATGGCCACGTGAAATAGTTTGAAAGAGATCTAGCCTCAACTGTGTGTAGCGTGCTCGTGTTCATGTCTTGGTTCACAATGGCAGTGAACGGACTTTTAAAGGGGTCCTATTATGCTCTTTTACAAAGTCTTGATTTTATTTTGTGGGTGTACTAGAACAGACTCTCATACCAGATTGTTAGAAAAACATTATTTTTCACATATTTTACATTATTACAACACCTCTCTCCCCAGTCTGGCATGAAAGGCTCGAATAGTTCCTGTATCAAATGAAGGCCCGCCTTCTGAAATACGAACCCATACCCAGTTTTTCCCCTCATGTTTGATTGTGTCATTTGGTTCAGGTGTGACTAGTTAATTATCTTCATTTGCCAATGTATTTAAGTTGTGTTCAGTTCACTGTTCTCTGTCCCTGTCTACTTGGTCCCTACATGTGCATCCTGCCTGTCTGCCCTGTATTTACCCTCTTGTGGATTATTAAAGACTATTTGCATTAATCTTCATCATCTTCGTGCGTTTATCTCACCGTAACGTGACAGAATACCGGATCAACAAAGAGAAAGCGGCGCCTTTCCCCCCCCATTTTTAAATTTTTTTTTATTTTGAAAAATGTTTCTTTTCTTTTTTGTCATGGATATCGCCGCACATTTCACCTCCTTAGCCCGTAAAGACTTTCCCCTTATGGACTATGCTCTTGAGTTCAGTCAGCTTGCCGTTTTAACAGCTTTTGACGATGTGACGCTGAACTCACTGTTCTGGATCAGGGCAAATTAGCATCGCCCCGTTGACCTCCCAGACACTACTGGACTAAGCTGGAGGGAGGTAATGTCTGGAGAGTGTCTACCCCCGATCCAGAACACAGCTAGACCCAGAGCCCAGCCCACCATCACCCCGCAGCGTGGAGCACAAGCCTGAGGCCACCGCGACGACGAGCCATCGCTAGAGAGAGCGACAGAGCCGAGGGACGCCCCGGAGCCAGAGCCTGACACGTCAGACCAGGAGCAAGAGCCAGCAACTGTGCATGCTACGGTAGATGAGATGGTGGCGAGCAAGGGCACATAGGAGAGCCCCATCCACTGTACCACCGTTGAGGGTGAGCTGAGGCAGGAATTGGGAGATTTAATAGAAATTTTTTCAGATGTACCCAGTCTTCAGTCATCATCTGCCTGTCCTGTTACAGCCATGGAGGCCATTTATGAACTCCCTGTCTGTCCCGTTACGACCACTGAGGTTTGTCTGTCCGTCTGCCCTGATCTGTCTACCTGTATTACAACGACCATGGAAGTCGTTCTCCTGTCGCTGGCGCTCCCGGTGCTGGGAGTGGCCTTGTGGTGTGTGTGGGCAGCACACACCATCCCTAATCCCCCTGATCATCCTGAACACCCGTCCAGCCTCCCTCTCCCACCACCTCTGCACCAGTCCTCACCATCGCCACCGCTGTCTCCTGGCAGCCCCTCTGCTAACCTTCAGCCCACCATCTGTGCGGTGGGATCGCTGCGGGTCGTGGCTGGAGGATCCCTTGTCTCTGCCTCCAGCCTCTGAGTCCTGGACTCTGCCTTGGCCTGTTGACCCAGTGGCTCCACCATGGCTCCTAGCTCCCTCCTCTCCGCTGTGGCCCGTCAGTCCACCAGCTCCGCCGGGCTCCCTCGTCCCTCCGGCTTTGCCTTGGCCAGTCGTCGACCATCCGCCGCCTTGGGACTCCACTCCTCCGGCTCCACCTCGTCCCTCCGTCCCTTTGGCTCCACCGCAGCCTTCCAGATCCCTGCCTCGGTCGCCTGAGCCATTTGCTCCGCCTTGGCCCTCCGGATCCTCCCCGTCACCCTGGCTCATCGGCTCTCCATCTCCACCTCGTGTCTTGTTAATTATCTTCATTTGCTTTAGTATAGTCTATGAATATAGTGTAGTCTGTCCTGTGCTCCCTTGTCCGGTATTGTGAATGTTGCCCCTACGTGTGTCTCCTACCTGCCTTCTGTGATTTACCCTTCTGTGGATTTATTAAAGACTATTTGACTTGATCTTCATCTTTGTGCATGTTTTATGTTTTTCTGGTCTGCTTATCTCTAATGATTGGAAATTTAATCCTTTACCATCGCTGAGTACCATCAGCTCCTTTGAATCACATTCAGCCACTATTACCCACCATCTTAAAATCCATTTTATAGTTGTTTATCGACCCCCAGGACCATTAGGTAACTTCTTGGATGAATTAGATGTGTTGCTCTCAAACTTTCCTGAGGATGGTACTCCCCTAGTTATGCTTGGAGACTTCCACATCCACCTAGATAAACCTCAGGCTGCGGACTTCCACACTCTGCTTGCCTCTTTTGATCTCAAGCGAGTATTAACTACGGCTACTCACAAATCAGGCAACCAACTGGACCTTATTTACACACGACACTGCTCCACTGATCATGTGCTGGTTACTCCACTGCACACCTCGGATCACTTCCTCCTCAGTCTTAACCTCAACATGGTTCCTGACACAACACATACCCCTACACATGTCACTTTTCGACGTAACCTACGCTCTCTCTCACCCTCCCGGCTATCTGCTATGGTTTCATCTTTGCTTCCTTCCCCTAAACTGTTATCATCTTTTGATGTTAACAGTGCTACTGATACTTTGTGCTCCACTCTTACGTCTTGTTTAGACAGTGTCTGCCCCTTGTCTTCCAGGCCAGCTCGTACCACCTCTTCTGCCCCTTGGCTATCTGATGTTCTCCTTGAGCATCGTTCTAAGCTCAGAGCTGCAGAAAGAGTATGGCGCAAATCACAAAATCCCACTGACCTTAATGTATATCAATCACTCCTCTCTTCATTCTCTGCTAATGTCTCCACTGCTAAAAGGACATACTATCACAACAAAATTAACAATTCGCCTAACTCTCGCATGCTCTTTAAAACATTTTCCTCCCTCCTTTGTCCTCCTCCTCCCCCTCCTTCATCAACTCTAACAGCTGACAACTTTGCCACATTCTTCATTAATAAAATTACAAACCTCAGTGCACAATTTGCCACACCACAAACGGTCAAACCACAAACTCATTTTCATCCTTCTCTCCACTCTCTGAGGCAGAATTCTCTAAACTCATCCTTTCCAATCATCCTACTACTTGTCTGCTTGATCCTATTCCATCTCATCTCCTTCAAGCCATTTCTCCTGCCGTTGTACCTGCACTCACTCACATCGTTAACACATCCCTTCACATTGGTGTTTTTCCCTCAGCATTTAAACACGCTCATATAACCCCATTACTACCCAATCTTAACCCAGCTCTTTTAGAGAACTACAGACAGGTATATTTTCTGCCTTTCATTGCTAAAACACTTGAACGAGTTGTGTTCAACCAAGTTTCAGCCTCTCACACACAGAACAACCTCCTGGACTGCAACCAATCTGGCTTCAGAAGTGGACATTCAACCGAGACTGCCTTGCTCTCAGTTGTTGAAGCCCTAAGACTGGCAAGAGCGGCTCTTCTATACTTATCTTGCTGGATCTGTCTGCTGCTTTTGATACGGTGAACCACCAGATTCTCCTGTCAACCCTATTGGAAAATGGCATCTCAGGAACCGCATGCCAGTGGTTTGAGTCTTACCTCTCAGATAGGTCCTTCAAGGTATTTTGGAGAGGTGAGGTGTCCATGTCGTAACATCTAGCTACTGGGGTGCCTCAGAGATCAGTTTTTGGACCATTTCTCTTCTCTGTCTACATGGCATCACTAGGTTCTGTCATTCAGAAACATGGCTTTTCATATCACTGCTATGCTGATGACACTCAACTCTACCTCTCATTCCATCCTGATGATCCGACGATAGCTGCTCGCATCTCAGCTTGTCTAACAGACATTTCTGGTTGGATGATGGACAATCACCTTCAACTCAACCTGGCTAAGACAGAATTGCTTGTGGTTTCAACAAACCCATCACTTTATCAAAATTTCACCATCCAGTTAGGCTCATCAACCATAACTCCTTCAAAAACAGCTAGAAACCTTGGAGTTGTGATTGATGATAAGCTGAATTTCTCAGACCACATTGCTAAAACTGCCCAGTCCAGATTTGCTTTATACAACATTAGGTAGATCAGACACTTTCTTTCAGAACATGCAACACAACTCCTTGTTCAAGCTCTTGTTCTATCCAGGCTGGACTATTGCAATGCTCTCTTGGCAGGTCTTCCAGCCACTTCTAGCAAACCTCTACAATTAATCCAAAATGCCGCTGCAAGATTAATCTTTAATGAGCCGAAAAGAACACGTCACACCTCTGTTCATCAATTTGCACTGGCTACCAGTAGCTGCTCGCATTAATTTTTTCCTACAAAACCACCACTGGCTCTGCACTAGAGACCTGTCCTCCCGCGGGAGTACTACGGGACCCGACGCAACCGAGTGTGGCGCGGGACGAGATTTGATTGGTAAATGCGGGTGCGGGCAGTAAGGTCCTCATGTGTGTGCGGGTTGCGGGAGAATAAAAATATCCGCGGGACTCCCGCAAAATGGAAATATCTTAAAATGTAATTATTAAAAACAAATAAACTATTAATTATCTACTGCACAAAAGCAACAAGAACTACTAAAAATAAGTTTTAAATGATTTACAGGCGCAAGGTCGGAAGCAAACTCTTGCATGGTGTAGGCTTATAGGCCCATACCGAGGCAAAATGTCTGAAGAGCGTGACACAGGTGGATTACTTAGTGCAGATATTAGTTCATTATTAAAGAAAGGAACATACAAAACTACAAAGCCAAGCAAAGGAAAGTCTGATATTTGGAAATGTTTTTCGATAGTATGCGACAGCGATGGAAAGCACCTTCCCTTTGCGAGCTGCGACAAATGCAGCAAAGTACTCACATACAGCGGGCACAAGTCTGGAACTTCAGGTCTAAAGCGTCATGTGTGCAGTTTTGAAAGGCCAAACTTCCCTGTCGTTTATGGCAAGCCAGTCGAAAGTGTCAAGTGCACTAAAAGATGAAACGACAAAAAAATCCGTTGACTTTGTTTGTGCAGACCTAAGACCTTATGACACTGTCTCTGGCCAGGGTTTCTTTAAACTAGTGCAGCACCTCGTTGACACAGCAGCCAAGATTGGAAAATTCGATGTGACAGAAATTTTGCCACATCCAACGACATTGTCGCGAAATCTGAGTGAAAGGGCACAAACACTAAGAAGAGCTGTTGTCACTGACATGACTGTTGTCACTGACATGACCGATACAGTTGTGAAATACGGTTGCGCAGTGACAACTGACATCTGGACCGAAAACTATCGAAAAACATCTTTCCTATCAGCCACAATACATTACATAGATGCAAATTACGACTTGGTGTCAAAGGTGCTTTTTGCAACACCATTCGATGCAGGCATTTCAAAAACCGGCGAAAACATTCAAGCTTTACTATTTCACAATCTCAGAGTATTTGGAATAGATAGTTCACAGGCAAAGAAACTTTTCTTTGTCACTAACAGAGGAGCGAACATGATTGCAGCTCTCCGCGGTTTCACAAGACTGAACTGTAGTGCTCATATACTCAACATCATGCTTTCACATGCATTCTCGTCCGCTGTGATGGACAAAACACCTGAAGTTGGCCACCTTCTAAAAGACGTGAAAAAACTAGTCACCTACTTCAAACATTCTGGCCTGCAAGTGAAGCTAAGCAAGTCTCTAAAGCAGTCAGTGGAAACAAGATGGAATTCTAATTTCGAAATACTAGATTCCGTGTTTCAACAGTATGACGATATTGCAACAATCCTGTTGGAAAATAAACAGTATGACAAAGTAAGGTGCATCAACAGAAATATTCTTAAAACCCTGGTGACATTTTTGAAGCCATTCAAAGATGCAACAAATGACTTGGAGTCAGACAATACAGCCTTGAGTGCATCTCTAGTTCTGCCGTGGTCCGTTAAACTAAGAAACCACCGAGAGGCAGCCATGACTGACTGCACTCTCACTGAAATTGCATCAACTTGTGTGCAACGTCTGGACGAACTAATGTCGCCGAAAAGTTTGGCACCAAATGGAATTCACATGCTCTACAAAATAGCAACATTCCTCACTCCCAAACTGCGTCAGTTAAAGATGATTGATGATAATGAAATACAAGCTGTGATTTATGCAGTCAAAGTTCTAGTTGATGAGTTGGGGTTTGATGAAAACAGAGGAAAACCTACCGCCACCAGCAAAAAAGTCTGCGTTTAAAGACTTTGCGGAATGGGAGGATGGATCTGCTAAATGACTAAATGTAAATGTTTTATAGATTATTACATTAGTGACAATAATAAAAAATATAATAAAAATAAAATAATTAAAATAATAATAAAAAACATGAATCTAATACAAATTTAAAAAATGCAATTAGATGCGTTTCCCCCGATTGTTCTGCCTATTTTTGTAATGAAAGAATGCACACACCTGACGTGTGTTTCTCACCCTGCATGCTGAGCTGAAGGGCTCTGCGCAGGTCGGCCTCCTCATCCTCCACCTCCACGTCCTGTCTGCTGAGAGCCAGAGCCTTCCTCAGCTCCTCCTCATCCTCATCCAGCAGCACTTCATCTGCGGTGTGTCCGGGGTCTGACGTCTGCTGCACTGACATCCTGATCAACAGCACACGCTCAAACCCATCAGTGACAGCTGCACGCGAGCAGGGCTGTGTGTGCATCACGTGCTTCTCTTCCTCTGTGCCATGCATTGAAATAATTTGATGCACATGCAGCCGTGGATTACTGCTCATGTATTCAACCCTCCTGTTGTGCTGAAATTATGTATACTACATTTGTGTTGTGGGTCACATTGACATTTCCATGCAATTTGCCAAAAAACAACACTACGAAAAACACAAAAGTCCTGTTTTTACATAAAACCCCTACTGTAGCTTGTCAGAGACTAAATTAAAAATATTAAAAATGATGAACTGCTATTTTGTTCAAATTAGCTGCACAAGCACAAATTAAAAACATTTTATGTATACTGAGGTGCAAATGACTACAAATAAAGTATAAATCGTATCTAACATTATTGGTAACTGGTGTAAATAGTACTTACTGCTATTTAGTTTGTGTAAATAGCCTCTACATTTTCTTATGTCTGCTTCTCAAATCCTTGTGAAGGTAAAATGGGTTTAATCACACTTATTTTCAACATCTGAAAAAGACTAGTAACTCAGATCCAGAAAAGCTATTTACCAAAAACATCCTTTCACTGACTTTTTGACAGTGAAACTCAAACTTCCATTTCTTCCAGCGTCTTCCATTTCAAGTAAACTTTGAGTGTTAAGTTTAATGAGTTCTCATTCATTTCACATTTTAATGTTTTACAAGCTACAATAAACTCTTAGCTGTTTTTTAAAGTGTTGATTTCTGGTGAATTGTACGGAAACTGATGGGGCAAAATTCTAACATCATCATAGTCATCAAAATGTGTTCAGCCTTTACAAAATATATCTGTCGCAACTCTGCATGCACATTCATGAGCAAGAAGAAATAAACACTTTAACGTATGTTTCAAACAGTTTACAAATTGAACGGTTAATTATTTTTGTTCCTCTTTTGTAAAGGTAACTGAATGTGGGTCAAACTGACCCACTACACAAGAGGAGGGTGAAGATTCTTGTCTTGTTCTGTATGTTGTGTGATGACGGTCAGTGCACCTCTGGGCCTCGTCCTCTCCGATCAGCTTGGGCCGCTGCTGCTGCTCCACTCGCATGATCCGCAAAATCTGATCGGCTTCACATTCCGGCAGGCTTCCCCGGATCACAAATATGGAATAACCTGCAGAGACATTCAGCTGAGCTCAATTTCCAGCATTATCACTGTGACATTCATGTGGACGCACCATGAAGAGTGTTTTACCTTCCTGCTGTAGCTGCGCTAAGAAAAGAGCCAAGTATGTGTCTGATATGAGCTCTGGTCCGGTCAGCAGCGAGTTCAGATTAAACCACTAGATGAAGAGAGAGAAACAGGCCATAAACCCGAACATTATCTCACACTAACTCAGACTAATGCTGCGGGTAAAACACGTACCTGCTGTCCCAGCTTACGCACCGTAAACCAGTGCTCCTTATAGTTACATATAAAGGCCTTCTCATGTCTGAAAGCAAACATGAAGAGGATGAACAGTCACACAGTTGGAAGTGTGGAGAACTACAGGACTAAAAGATAAAAAATCTTAAGAAAGACTCACATGGGATCGATCAGTAACTGCTGGTACTCTCTGCTGTGAACAGAACGATCTCCAAACCCCAAACCCCCAGAGCGTTACGGATCACCTGCAAAACACAGCGCATCCTCTGAAAACACACCATCAAAACACTAGGGGGTGTTAAGAAATATTCGAACATGTGAGTATCGGTATTTGGTTTATGATACTGTATCGATTAAAAAACAAGGACTATCGATTAAAAAAAAAAAAAAAAATGATACAAGATTCATGGCAGTTGTTTCGTTTTGAGTTTATATCCCGACTGCTAGATAGCATTCTTCATCTCTGAACTTAAACAGTGATAGGAAATACTAGCATTAGGGCACACCACTAATGTTAGCGTTAATATAGTTTGCTGCTAGTAATGGAGGATGAAAGGCATTGTTCCAGTTCCCGTTTCGGTGTACAAAGCTGAAGTGTGGCACCATTTGGGCTTTTAACGTCCACCGCGGGACCGTGGCGTGGGCACGTGGGCAGGGTCGCGCGTGGCTGCGCTTTCTCTGTGGTGGGGCGTTTTGTGCAGTGGAGGAGGTTGCTCACGTCATGGTCCTCGCGATCCAAGCGGAACATAAAATACAAAACTGAAAAAGCTGTGAAAAATCCACGTGGAAGGTTCTGAGGAATGTAAACATTGTATTTATTGTATTCTTTTAAAAGTTTTGTTTTCTTGAGAAATCCTGCAAGCACTTTCTTTTTCATGATAAAAGCAGATGTAAATTCTTTTGTTCAGATCAAAAATGTATGGACATTGTAAGTTCCAAGTAAACTTAAAATGTTGACCTTTAAAGAGGGTCTAAAAAAATATTGGTCTTTTATATTTTTATACATATTATACATTTAACTAAAGAATCCTGAAAGCACTTTAATTTCCCCCCTTTACATACTGCACAAAAAAGTGGTTCAATAACGTTGAATGTTAAAGGGACTGATTATTGCAAATGCAGATCCCACTATGTTCAGGTAAAATAATTTTGATATATTTTATTCATTTATTTATTGCTAAGGTTTGCATATGGTGGTGTATTCTTTATGACAGCTTTCCTAAAAAAATATCCTATTCATAAAATAACAAATATCCCAATATACCGCCTTGCTTACAGTATCGCAATGTATCACAACATATCGTATCGCAACCCCTGTACCGTGATACGTATCGTATCGCCAGATTCTTGCCAATACACAGCCCTACAAAACACACCATCAAAACACAGCGCATCCGCTCCAGACACACCATCAAAACACAGCGCATCCGCTCCAGACACACCATCAAAACACAGCGCATCCGCTCCAGACACGCCATCAAATCACAGCGCATCCGCTCAAGACACGCCATCAAAAAACAGCGCATCCGCTCAAGACACGCCATCAAAAAACAGCGCATCCGCTCAAGACACGCCATCAAAAAACAGCGCATCCGCTCAAGACACGCCATCAAAAAACAGCGCATCCGCTCAAGACACGCCATCAAAAAACAGCGCATCCGCTCAAGACACACCATCAAATCACAGCGCATCCGCTCCAGACACACCATCAAAAAACAGCGCATCCGCTCAAGACACACCATAAAAACACAGCGCATCCGCTCAAGACACACCATAAAAACACAGCGCATCCGCTCAAGACACACCATAAAAACACAGCGCATCCGCTCAAGACACACCATAAAAACACAGCGCATCCGCTCAAGACACACCATAAAAACACAGCGCATCCGCTCAAGACACACCATAAAAACACAGCGCATCCGCTCAAGACACACCATAAAAACACAGCGCATCCGCTCAAGACACACCATAAAAACACAGCGCATCCGCTCAAGACACACCATAAAAACACAGCGCATCCGCTCAAGACACACCATAAAAACACAGCGCATCCGCTCAAGACACACCATAAAAACACAGCGCATCCGCTCAAGACACACCATAAAAACACAGCGCATCCGCTCAAGACACACCATAAAAACACAGCGCATCCGCTCAAGACACACCATAAAAACACAGCGCATCCGCTCAAGACACACCATAAAAACACAGCGCATCCGCTCAAGACACACCATAAAAACACAGCGCATCCGCTCAAGACACACCATAAAAACACAGCGCATCCGCTCAAGACACACCATAAAAACACAGCGCATCCGCTCAAGACACACCATAAAAACACAGCGCATCCGCTCAAGACACACCATAAAAACACAGCGCATCCGCTCAAGACACACCATAAAAACACAGCGCATCCGCTCAAGACACACCATAAAAACACAGCGCATCCGCTCAAGACACACCATAAAAACACAGCGCATCCGCTCAAGACACACCATAAAAACACAGCGCATCCGCTCAAGACACACCATAAAAACACAGCGCATCCGCTCAAGACACACCATAAAAACACAGCGCATCCGCTCAAGACACACCATAAAAACACAGCGCATCCGCTCAAGACACACCATAAAAACACAGCGCATCCGCTCAAGACACACCATAAAAACACAGCGCATCCGCTCAAGACACACCATAAAAACACAGCGCATCCGCTCAAGACACACCATAAAAACACAGCGCATCCGCTCAAGACACACCATAAAAACACAGCGCATCCGCTCAAGACACACCATAAAAACACAGCGCATCCGCTCCAGACACACCATCAAAAAACAGCGCATCCGCTCAAGACACACCATCAAAACACAAACAGGCATCACTCAGGACACACCTTCAAAACGTCACAGCGCACCCGCTCCAGACACGCATCAACTCACAGGGGCACCCGCCAGACAAGCCATCCAAAAACAAAGCGCAAGCAGCTCCAGACACACCTCAAAACACAAGCGCATCGCTCTTCCAGGGACACGCCATCAAAAACCACAGCGATCCGTAAGAAACGCCATCAAAACACAGCCATAACGCAAGACACGCCATCAAATCACAAGAGCATCCGCTACAGACCCACAACATCAAATCACAGCGGCATCCGATCCAGACACACCATCAAATCAAAGGAATCCGGCTCCAGGACACACCATCAAAACACAGAGCATTCAGCCAGACACGCCATAAAAAACACAGCGCATCCGATCCAGAACGCCATCAAACACAGCGGGCATCCGCTCCAGGAAAGCATCAAATCAAACGAATCGGAAAAGGAACACGCCCCCCCCCCCAAAATTTTTTTCCCAAAAAAGGGACATAGCGCATCCGCTCAAGACACGCCATCAAAAAACAGCGCATCCGCTCAAGACACGCCATCAAAAAACAGCGCATCCGCTCAAGACACGCCATCAAAAAACAGCGCATCCGCTCAAGACACGCCATCAAAAAACAGCGCATCCGCTCAAGACACGCCATCAAAAAACAGCGCATCCGCTCAAGACACGCCATCAAAAAACAGCGCATCCGCTCAAGACACGCCATCAAAAAACAGCGCATCCGCTCAAGACACGCCATCAAAAAACAGCGCATCCGCTCAAGACACGCCATCAAAAAACAGCGCATCCGCTCAAGACACGCCATCAAAAAACAGCGCATCCGCTCAAGACACGCCATCAAAAAACAGCGCATCCGCTCAAGACACGCCATCAAAAAACAGCGCATCCGCTCAAGACACGCCATAAAAACACAGCGCATCCGCTCCAGACACGCCATCAAATCACAGCGCATCCGCTCAAGACACGCCATCAAAAAACAGCGCATCCGCTCAAGACACGCCATCAAAAAACAGCGCATCCGCTCAAGACACGCCATCAAAAAACAGCGCATCCGCTCAAGACACGCCATCAAAAAACAGCGCATCCGCTCAAGACACGCCATCAAAAAACAGCGCATCCGCTCAAGACACGCCATCAAAAAACAGCGCATCCGCTCAAGACACGCCATCAAAAAACAGCGCATCCGCTCAAGACACGCCATCAAAAAACAGCGCATCCGCTCAAGACACGCCATCAAAAAACAGCGCATCCGCTCAAGACACGCCATCAAAAAACAGCGCATCCGCTCAAGACACGCCATCAAAAAACAGCGCATCCGCTCAAGACACGCCATCAAAAAACAGCGCATCCGCTCAAGACACGCCATCAAAAAACAGCGCATCCGCTCAAGACACGCCATCAAAAAACAGCGCATCCGCTCAAGACACGCCATCAAAAAACAGCGCATCCGCTCAAGACACGCCATCAAAAAACAGCGCATCCGCTCAAGACACGCCATCAAAAAACAGCGCATCCGCTCAAGACACGCCATCAAAAAACAGCGCATCCGCTCAAGACACGCCATCAAAAAACAGCGCATCCGCTCAAGACACGCCATCAAAAAACAGCGCATCCGCTCAAGACACGCCATCAAAAAACAGCGCATCCGCTCAAGACACGCCATCAAAAAACAGCGCATCCGCTCAAGACACGCCATCAAAACACAGCGCATCCGCTCCAGACACGCCATCAAAACACAGCGCATCAGCTCAAGACACGCCATCAAATCACAGCGCATCCGCTCAAGACACACCATAAAAACACAGCGCATCCGCTCAAGACACACCATCAAAACACAGCGCATCCGCTCAAGACACGCCATAAAAACACAGCGCATCCGCTCAAGACACGCCATAAAAACACAGCGCATCCGCTCCAGACACGCCATCAAAAAACAGCGCATCCGCTCAAGACACACCATAAAAACACAGCGCATCCGCTCAAGACACACCATAAAAACACAGCGCATCCGCTCAAGACACACCATAAAAACACAGCGCATCCGCTCAAGACACACCATAAAAACACAGCGCATCCGCTCAAGACACGCCATCAAAACACAGCGCATCTGCTCCAGACACGCCATCAAAACACAGCGCATCAGCTCAAGACACGCCATCAAATCACAGCGCATCCGCTCCAGACACACCATCAAAAAACAGCGCATCCGCTCAAGACACGCCATCAAAAAACAGCGCATCCGCTCAAGACACGCCATCAAAAAACAGCGCATCCGCTCAAGACACGCCATCAAAAAACAGCGCATCCGCTCAAGACACGCCATCAAAAAACAGCGCATCCGCTCAAGACACGCCATCAAAACACAGCGCATCCGCTCAAGACACGCCATAAAAACACAGCGCATCCGCTCCAGACACGCCATCAAAACACAGCGCATCAGCTCAAGACACGCCATCAAATCACAGCGCATCCGCTCAAGACACACCATAAAAACACAGCGCATCCGCTCAAGACACACCATAAAAACACAGCGCATCCGCTCAAGACACACCATAAAAACACAGCGCATCCGCTCAAGACACACCATCAAAACACAGCGCATCCGCTCCAGACACACCATCAAAACACAGCGCATCCGCTCAAGACACGCCATCAAAACACAGCGCATCCGCTCCAGACACGCCATCAAATCACAGCGCATCCGCTCCAGACACGCCATCAAAAAACAGCGCATCCGCTCAAGACACGCCATCAAAAAACAGCGCATCCGCTCAAGACACGCCATCAAAAAACAGCGCATCCGCTCAAGACACGCCATCAAAAAACAGCGCATCCGCTCAAGACACGCCATCAAAAAACAGCGCATCCGCTCAAGACACGCCATCAAAACACAGCGCATCAGCTCAAGACACGCCATCAAATCACAGCGCATCCGCTCAAGACACACCATAAAAACACAGCGCATCCGCTCAAGACACACCATAAAAACACAGCGCATCCGCTCAAGACACACCATAAAAACACAGCGCATCCGCTCAAGACACACCATAAAAACACAGCGCATCCGCTCAAGACACACCATAAAAACACAGCGCATCCGCTCAAGACACACCATAAAAACACAGCGCATCCGCTCAAGACACACCATAAAAACACAGCGCATCCGCTCAAGACACACCATAAAAACACAGCGCATCCGCTCAAGACACACCATAAAAACACAGCGCATCCGCTCAAGACACACCATAAAAACACAGCGCATCCGCTCAAGACACACCATAAAAACACAGCGCATCCGCTCAAGACACACCATCAAAACACAGCGCATCCGCTCCAGACACGCCATCAAAAAACAGCGCATCCGCTCAAGACACGCCATCAAAAAACAGCGCATCCGCTCAAGACACGCCATCAAAACACAGCGCATCCGCTCAAGACACGCCATCAAAAAACAGCGCATCCGCTCAAGACACGCCATCAAAAAACAGCGCATCCGCTCAAGACACGCCATCAAAAAACAGCGCATCCGCTCAAGACACGCCATCAAAAAACAGCGCATCCGCTCAAGACACGCCATCAAAAAACAGCGCATCCGCTCAAGACACGCCATCAAAAAACAGCGCATCCGCTCAAGACACGCCATCAAAAAACAGCGCATCCGCTCAAGACACGCCATCAAAAAACAGCGCATCCGCTCAAGACACGCCATCAAAAAACAGCGCATCCGCTCAAGACACGCCATCAAAAAACAGCGCATCCGCTCAAGACACGCCATCAAAAAACAGCGCATCCGCTCAAGACACGCCATCAAAAAACAGCGCATCCGCTCAAGACACGCCATCAAAACACAGCGCATCCGCTCCAGACACGCCATCAAAACACAGCGCATCAGCTCAAGACACGCCATCAAATCACAGCGCATCCGCTCAAGACACACCATAAAAACACAGCGCATCCGCTCAAGACACACCATAAAAACACAGCGCATCCGCTCCAGACACGCCATCAAAACACAGCGCATCAGCTCAAGACACGCCATCAAATCACAGCGCATCCGCTCCAGACACGCCATCAAAAAACAGCGCATCCGCTCAAGACACACCATAAAAACACAGCGCATCCGCTCAAGACACACCATAAAAACACAGCGCATCCGCTCAAGACACACCATAAAAACACAGCGCATCCGCTCAAGACACACCATAAAAACACAGCGCATCCGCTCAAGACACACCATAAAAACACAGCGCATCCGCTCAAGACACACCATAAAAACACAGCGCATCCGCTCAAGACACACCATAAAAACACAGCGCATCCGCTCAAGACACGCCATAAAAACACAGCGCATCCGCTCAAGACACGCCATAAAAACACAGCGCATCCGCTCCAGACACGCCATCAAATCACAGCGCATCCGCTCCAGACACACCATCAAAACACAGCGCATCCGCTCCAGACACGCCATCAAAACACAGCGCATCAGCTCAAGACACGCCATCAAATCACAGCGCATCCGCTCAAGACACACCATAAAAACACAGCGCATCCGCTCAAGACACACCATAAAAACACAGCGCATCCGCTCAAGACACACCATAAAAACACAGCGCATCCGCTCAAGACACACCATAAAAACACAGCGCATCCGCTCAAGACACACCATAAAAACACAGCGCATCCGCTCAAGACACACCATCAAAACACAGCGCATCCGCTCAAGACACGCCATAAAAACACAGCGCATCCGCTCAAGACACGCCATCAAATCACAGCGCATCCGCTCAAGACACGCCATCAAAAAACAGCGCATCCGCTCAAGACACGCCATCAAAAAACAGCGCATCCGCTCAAGACACGCCATCAAAAAACAGCGCATCCGCTCAAGACACGCCATCAAAAAACAGCGCATCCGCTCAAGACACGCCATCAAAAAACAGCGCATCCGCTCAAGACACGCCATCAAAAAACAGCGCATCCGCTCAAGACACGCCATCAAAAAACAGCGCATCCGCTCAAGACACGCCATCAAAAAACAGCGCATCCGCTCCAGACACACCATCAAAAAACAGCGCATCCGCTCAAGACACACCATAAAAACACAGCGCATCCGCTCAAGACACACCATAAAAACACAGCGCATCCGCTCAAGACACACCATAAAAACACAGCGCATCCGCTCAAGACACACCATCAAAACACAGCGCATCCGCTCCAGACACGCCATCAAATCACAGCGCATCCGCTCCAGACACACCATCAAAACACAGCGCATCCGCTCCAGACACGCCATCAAATCACAGCGCATCCGCTCAAGACACGCCATCAAAAAACAGCGCATCCGCTCAAGACACGCCATCAAAAAACAGCGCATCCGCTCAAGACACGCCATCAAAACACAGCGCATCAGCTCAAGACACGCCATCAAATCACAGCGCATCCGCTCCAGACACGCCATCAAATCACAGCGCATCCGCTCCAGACACGCCATCAAAAAACAGCGCATCCGCTCAAGACACACCATAAAAACACAGCGCATCCGCTCAAGACACACCATAAAAACACAGCGCATCCGCTCAAGACACACCATAAAAACACAGCGCATCCGCTCAAGACACACCATAAAAACACAGCGCATCCGCTCAAGACACACCATAAAAACACAGCGCATCCGCTCAAGACACGCCATCAAAAAACAGCGCATCCGCTCAAGACACACCATCAAATCACAGCGCATCCGCTCAAGACACGCCATAAAAACACAGCGCATCCGCTCCAGACACGCCATCAAAAAACAGCGCATCCGCTCAAGACCGCCATCAAAAAACAGCGCATCCGCTCAAGACACGCCATCAAAACACAGCGCATCTGCTCCAGACACACCATCAAATCACAGCGAATCTGCTCCAGACACACCATCAAATCACAGCGAATCTGCTCCAGACACACCATCAAATCACAGCGAATCTGCTCCAGACACACCATCAAATCACAGTGCATCCGCTCCAGACACACCATCAAAACACAGCGCATCCGCTCAAGACACACCATAAAAACACAGCGCATCCGCTCCAGACACGCCATCAAAACAGGCATAAAATTTTTTTTTTTCCCCCGGCTCCAGACAGCCATCAAAAACACAGCGATGCTCATGACCCGCATCAAAAAACAGCGCATCCGCTCCAGACACACCATCAAAAAACAGCGCATCCGCTCAAGACACGCCATCAAAAAACAGCGCATCCGCTCAAGACACGCCATCAAAACACAGCGCATCCGCTCAAGACACACCATCAAATCACAGCGCATCCGCTCAAGACACGCCATCAAATCACAGCGCATCCGCTCAAGACACGCCATCAAAAAACAGCGCATCCGCTCAAGACACGCCATCAAAAAACAGCGCATCCGCTCAAGACACGCCATCAAAAAACAGCGCATCCGCTCAAGACACGCCATCAAAAAACAGCGCATCCGCTCAAGACACGCCATCAAAAAACAGCGCATCCGCTCAAGACACACCATAAAAACACAGCGCATCCGCTCAAGACACACCATAAAAACACAGCGCATCCGCTCAAGACACACCATAAAAACACAGCGCATCCGCTCAAGACACACCATAAAAACACAGCGCATCCGCTCAAGACACACCATAAAAACACAGCGCATCCGCTCAAGACACACCATAAAAACACAGCGCATCCGCTCAAGACACACCATAAAAACACAGCGCATCCGCTCAAGACACGCCATAAAAACACAGCGCATCCGCTCCAGACACACCATCAAATCACGGAATCCGCTCAAGACACGCCATCAAAAAACAGCGCATCCGCTCCAGACACACCATCAAAACACAGCGCATCCGCTCCAGACACACCATCAAAAAACAGCGCATCCGCTCAAGACACGCCATCAAAAAACAGCGCATCCGCTCAAGACACGCCATCAAAAAACAGCGCATCCGCTCAAGACACGCCATCAAAAAACAGCGCATCCGCTCAAGACACGCCATCAAAAAACAGCGCATCCGCTCAAGACACGCCATCAAAACACAGCGCATCAGCTCAAGACACGCCATCAAATCACAGCGCATCCGCTCCAGACACACCATCAAAAAACAGCGCATCCGCTCAAGACACACCATAAAAACACAGCGCATCCGCTCAAGACACACCATAAAAACACAGCGCATCCGCTCAAGACACACCATAAAAACACAGCGCATCCGCTCAAGACACACCATAAAAACACAGCGCATCCGCTCAAGACACACCATAAAAACACAGCGCATCCGCTCAAGACACGCCATAAAAACACAGCGCATCCGCTCAAGACACGCCATCAAAACACAGCGCATCAGCTCAAGACACGGCCATCAAAACACAGCGCATCCGCTCCAGACACGCCATCAAAAAACAGCGCATCCGCTCAAGACACGCCATCAAAAAACAGCGCATCCGCTCAAGACACGCCATCAAAAAACAGCGCATCCGCTCAAGACACGCCATCAAAAAACAGCGCATCCGCTCAAGACACGCCATCAAAAAACAGCGCATCCGCTCAAGACACGCCATCAAAAAACAGCGCATCCGCTCAAGACACGCCATCAAAACACAGCGCATCAGCTCAAGACACGCCATCAAATCACAGCGCATCCGCTCCAGACACGCCATCAAAACACAGCGCATCAGCTCAAGACACGCCATCAAATCACAGCGCATCCGCTCAAGACACGCCATCAAAACACAGCGCATCAGCTCAAGACACGCCATCAAATCACAGCGCATCCGCTCAAGACACGCCATCAAATCACAGCGCATCCGCTCAAGACACACCATAAAAACACAGCGCATCCGCTCAAGACACACCATAAAAACACAGCGCATCCGCTCAAGACACACCATAAAAACACAGCGCATCCGCTCCAGACACGCCATCAAAACACAGCGCATCCGCTCAAGACACGCCATCAAAAAACAGCGCATCCGCTCAAGACACACCATCAAATCACAGCGCATCCGCTCCAGACACACCATCAAAAAACAGCGCATCCGCTTCAGACACACCATCAATAACCAGGGCATCCGCTCAGACACGCATAAAACACAGGGCATTCGCTCCAGGAAACGCCATCAAAAACACAGCGCATCCCCCCCCCCCCCCCCCCCCCACTTCCAGACACGCCAGCAAAAACACCGAGCATTAGCTTCAAGAAACGCCATAAATCACAGCGGCTTCTGCCAAGAACGCAATCAAAAACACAGGCGCATCCGCTCCAGAACACGCATCAACATCACAGCGCATCCACTCCAGGACAGCCATCAAATCCACAGCGCATTCGCTCAAGACACGCCATTAAATCACAGGGATCCGCTCAAAGGACCAGCCATTCAATCACAGCGCAATGCTCAGGACACGCATCAAATCACAGGCGCATCGCTCAAGACACGCCATCAAAACACGCGCATCCGCTCCAGACACGCCATCAAATCACAGCGCATCCGCTCAAGACACGCCATCAAATCACAGCGCATCCGCTCCAGACACACCATCAAATCACAGCGAATCTGCTCCAGACACACCATCAAATCACAGCGAATCTGCTCCAGACACACCATCAAATCACAGCGAATCTGCTCCAGACACACCATCAAATCACAGCGAATCTGCTCCAGACACACCATCAAATCACAGCGAATCTGCTCCAGACACACCATCAAATCACAGCGAATCTGCTCCAGACACACCATCAAATCACAGTGCATCCGCTCCAGACACACCATCAAATCACAGCGAATCTGCTCCAGACACACCATCAAATCACAGCGCATCCGCTCAAGACACACCATAAAAACACAGCGCATCCGCCCTCCAGACCGCAATCAAATCAAAGCGGCATGAGCTCAGACACGCCATCAAAAAAGCGCATCGCTCCAGACTACCACCTCAAATTCACAGCGCACTCGCTCCCAGACACGCATCAATCCCCACAGGCGGCAATCGCTCCAGACACGATCAAAAATCACCAGGCACTCCGCTCCAGACACGCATCAAAAAACACAGCGCATCCGCTCCAGACCGCCTTCAAAATCAAAGCGACAATCAGCGCCGACACCCTCAAATCAAAGGCGCATCCGCTCAGGAAACCAACATCAAAAACACAGGCATGCTCCAGACACCCCATCAAATCACAGCGTTTTGATGGGTGTTGTTTTCTGCCATTAAATGTCAGAGCTGTGTGAAGATAGTCACATGAAAACTGAAATCGCAATATGTGACGGAGAGTCAGACCATCCGCTGGGGAAAGTATGAACAAGGAAGCTGTCTAGAGGTAGATCGGAGTCTTTACAGTTGATGCAAGGACAAAACATGTTCTTATCTTTGGAAAATTCCGCACAAAAACCACCAGGAACATGAATAATTAGGAGTGCAGCTTGCAGTGCTCTCCCATGGCACATGGTGCCTTGTCCAAAAATACCTACACTTGCCGTCTTGGCAACTTGAGAGGCGTGGCAAGACTGTCCAGGTTATTAAAAAACACCAAAAGAGTAAATGCCGTTAAACACACACTAAAAAGACTTGGAGGGAAACGTATTTCCCCATCATGCTCAGGTTTTTGAATAAAATGGTTGAGATTTGCAGAGATCTCGCGAGAGGTTATGGAAACTTTTCCCATGTAAGTTAAATATTAATATAATAATTAGGTTATTATTACATATAATTTGGTAGAAAACAAAGTGTTGCTCGTTTTATTGGTGTAAAGATGAGTAGTGGTGTTATTTATTTTGTACAACATTTGCAACCGCTTTTCATCACTCAATTAGAAGCACCACATTTTAAAACAATTTTTTTTTGGTGTCATATCTCTAGAGCTACTGGAAAAAAAGAAGTGCATAGATTTTGATTTTAAAATGCAAAGTATTTAAAATAAAAATTAAAAAGTTTGGCTTTTACAACACTATATGGATATGTTCCCATCGGGTACTGAAAAGTTGGACCCACGCTGTGTGTCTTCAACCTCAACTTGGGACACTTAGGCCAAACACAGGAGATAGCATAGAAGTAGTCAAGTGCTCAAGTGACCGCAAGTGTGGGTATTTGGGAAAAGGGGGCACGAATCCTGGCAGCATCACTCACTAAATGTCCCGTGGCCTCCCCTAATGGAGAAGAAGGTTGTCTCATGTTTCCCGACGGTTGTAAAGAAAGGTAGAACCACCAGCCTATTCAGAACTGTATCAGCATAACATGGCACTTGTAGTATGAAGGAGGGCCGTGTGTGTAGCACCTGAGAAAGGTCTGTTACTCTCCAGTTGAACGCTCCTTCAGGCCATGCGCACGGCTCCTCCTGTCCAGCTGTGCGCGAATCGCGACAGCTCCACCGGAACTGAAAGTACTCGCCATGAGCCGGTGGTGAAGCAGGCTGCGCACACAGAGAGCCCTCTTGCTGAAACACACACACACACACATCAACAATGGCACTTTATAAAAATACGTTTATATTCAGTCATCGAATAACCTTGCAACATTAGTTTTCTCATATGCACAGAAACACACATTACATGCAAGGTCCTCAAGCCATAGTTTGGCAACCTTTAACAGCTTCTTGACTGCTATCGAACATTCCTGTTGAGCACTGCTCACTGAATGTGCATGATTAGAGAGTCCTACTATAATGAGCACTGGGTCTGTTTCCAGGTTTGCATTACAAACCTCACACCAGAATCCCTGTAGCTCATGACAGAAAATAACAGTATGAGGCAAGTCAGCCTCCTCTGCTTGGCACTCATCACAAGAGGGGAGACAGTGTAATTACACTCCTGTGTAATGTCTGTTTCTATAATAACTGATCAATACTGCAGCATTTCAGTACCATGAGCACCACAGTATTAGTCACGTGACCATCATGCATCAGTGCTGCGGTGTATGGTAACGCTACATGTCTGTAAACACAGCTACTGTGAGGTTTATAGACACAGGAGAATGATGAAAGCGACACACACTGACAGTAAACAAACATATCAGTCCATTTCTGATTGCTGACAGTCCAAGAACCCTTCATATAAACCCGATTAAACCCATTCGTGTACAGACACGCAGACAAATCTCTCATTTACGGGCGATGAACGTGTGAAAAATATATAAGTCATGAATATAATTCGCTAAAACGCGATTCTTACTTTCTCGTGGAAAATAGACTCCATGTTTGAGTGTGAGTGACGCGACAGCCGGAAACATGTCAGAATAAAAGTCTCCCAAAACACAAGCGCTCGTCAGATGAAACAGCTTGTTAAATGCTCGTTTTTATTGCATATTAAACCACAAAATTGATTCTATTTTACTGTAATCGTACAGTTATTGACAGTGTGTCATTCTATGGAAATGTCCATTTTTCTGTCCCTAGCCTTTACAGAATCTTTAATTAGTGTAAAAACATTCAGGGGAACCATTTTATATGATTTTTAAAAAGGACACAATGTGTTCCTATATGAAATAGTACACTCTTCTGTGCGCACTCATGTGGGCAATCTTTCTTTTACTACTTATAAAGCATTCCCAGCCCACCAATGTATGTCCCTACAGCCATGTTACAGCGGAACAGGTGCTTTATTCTGAGGTCAAAACTGTTTTTTTTACCATTTAAAATATAATAATGTATTCATAACTATTTAATATATGACGTAAATGACATAAAAAACAAAACGCCAAATAAATATGAAATATATAATGAAAGTAGTGGTCCGCTGGAGTTGTGTCACTGGTGTTACCGTTGAACAAAAATCATTTATTTTGAGATAAAAATCACACTGATGATATCACGACTTTCTTCCTCCTGTTTCCTAAAACCTCTCCAAGAGGGATATTCATTGGAAAGAGGCATGATTACATCCATATAAATGCAGCATGCTGAATAAAGTTAAAGAGGTACACTTTAAAATACTCCACAAAATCTACCCATGTAAAGCTTTCTTATCAGAACTCATGGATATTGACAGCAAATGCAGTTTTTGCATACTTCTGTATAAATGTTTTTGTATATTATGATGTACACGAGCAAGACTCGGGCCATTTGTTTTACAGCTGTGATTTATCTTTGAAATTTTGGTCTGATGTTAGCTTTTTTCTATTTGCCCCAAGAAATGTTAATTATAAATTATCCTTAAAAGATGCTATGTGTTCTTACACAAAAGCAAGATGTTTAAATATGTTGTAAACGTTTACATTTTGCATGGTAAAGATTACATTCATAAACAAAAATGTGCAAATTGTATACCCAAATGTGAAGTATTCTTAAAAGAAATGGAGTTGTTAAAGTCCTTAGTGTTAATTAATAACAAAAAGAATGAAATTGTTACATTTTATGGAGAAATTCTTTGAAAAACAATGTCCCCGCTATGCTTTTCTACTCAATTGTATGCTAAATGTGTCTCTAGGGAAAAGGAAGAAATATCTGTTTATTTATTTTTTGTGTTTTTTTTATTTTTTATTTATTTTTTTGTTTGGTCCTGTAGATTGTAATATGTGATAGGTTGTGTGTATTTATATGTTAAAAGCTTTTTGGTAATCTTGTTTGAAGCAAAAAAAAAGGTCTATGAAGAAATGGCCACATGTAGTCTCAATTCTTTTTCGTCTCTTTTATTCATCAGAAATGTTTCATTTATCTCCATGATTCCTATGAAGCTTTTAGTGAAGTCACTTGGTATGGACCTACTTGATTGTGCAGGAATTGTATTAAAAACTAGCATACAAATGTCGATTAACGACTTATTTAGGTGAGATACCATGATTGGAACAAATGTGGTTTGAGACCTTGCAGATGATTATTTGGTTTAAAATGCATTTTATGAAAATAGCGCGGGTGTTAACTTCCTTATGGGTACCACCAGTGACGATCAGTTATTGGTTTAGGTTTGTTATTAAACTGCTTTCACTAAGATTGCTTTCAGTAGGTATGCCCCGATTTTATGTCTCATCATTAAATTATATGGAATTGATACGGATCTTGGGTCTAAGTCACATCGTGGCATTGTTTATAATGATATTGACATCCATGCTTCTGCTTCACTAAGTAGTTGAGATGGTAAAGGATTTGGAATCATTACCGTTGTTTATAATTCATGTTTTTTCAAATGCTTTCTTTTGTTATACTACAATAGATGGCGTTGGGCAAATGAACTAACCTCATGCAACTCACAAACCTGATTAAAATAAATAAAGCATAATCTCCTTATTTGTTGTATTATCATCATTTTTCTGTAACTCTGACTACATGTGCTGAAAAAAAAGAGAAATAATATTTCATAAAAAACCTCTAAAATTGCCAAAGAATTAAAGTAACACCAGTGACAAAAAGATGGTACATGTGATTTTAAATAAATCATTAAGCTGTCATTTATTTGTATTCATAAAGTCAAAAGGTAATCTAATAATGTGTCTAAGTTTTAAATGTTTAAAAAATGGAATCCAATTTTAAGACATGTTGCATTCCATAAAGTGGACGTTTCTGTAGAAGGACCCAGGGGTTTTCAAAATCTGTCTTGAGCTTCCCTAGAGTACTGGTATCGTTCTGATTGATTCCTTGCGTTGTCACGTGACAAATTAACGAAATTGAGTGCGACGTCAGGTGCGTTCAAATTAATTTTTTTGCGGAGCAATATGCGACCATGTACCTGCCATACAAAATGTATACAGGTTTTGCTACAAATGATGCGAGTGATTTTGTGCCTCTTTGGGATGGCACCACGAGGCGTTGTTCACTTGCAGAAAACAGCTTCTGGAGGACGTAGGGGAAATAGCGAGTGGGTGGTCTGTTGTAGGCAATCATCAGTACCTTGAATTTGATGCGAGTGGCGATTGGCAGCCAGTGCAAGCTGATGAAGAGAGGTGTGATGTGAGCTTTCTTCTGCTCGTTGAAGACCCCTCTGGCTGCTGCATTCTGGATCAGTTGCAGAGGCTTGATAGTACATGCAGGAAGGCCCGCCAAGAGAGCATTACAAAAGATGACGGATCCTAAAGACGACATGTAGATGGAGAAAAGAAGTGATCCAAGCACTGAGCCTTGAGGAACCCCAGTAGCAAGAAGTTGTGACTTAGAAACCTCGCCCCTCCTGAAGGACCTACCTGAGAGGTAAGACTTGAACCACAGGAGTGCGGTTCCTGAGATGCCCATCTTCATGAGGGTGGACAGGAGGATCTGGTGGTTAACTGTGTCAAAAGCAGCAGACCGATCCAGCAAGATGAGTGATGAAGATTTGGAGGCTGCTCTTGCCAGTCTCAGGGCTTCAGTAACGGAGAGCAGTGTAGTCTGAGTTAAATGGAACGCTTTTGAAGCCAGATTGGTTGCTGTCCATGAGGTTGTTCTGTGCAAGAAGTGTAGGCAGCGTAGGTTACGCCGAAAGGTGACCTGTGGAGGAGTGTGCGTTGTGTCCGGAGTCAGTGTGAGGTTAGAAGTGATGAGAAAGTGGTCTGAAGTGTTAAACGTTGTAACTAAAGTGTTGTCAGTTGAGAAGTAGCGTGTGTAGATAAGGACCAATTGGTTCCCTGATTTGTGAGAAGCTGTAGTAAGCACGTTGTAAGTCTTAGAGACTGCTAACATGTTTTTCCTGTAGTTTCTCTTCCCTGCCAATAAGGGGGCGCTGGTTAGCTATAGGTATCTAGGAATATAACCCTGGATAGACAGAGGAAAGTCCATGGCATATAGGAGCTGCAAAAGCTTTCAGCTGGCTTTCTGTGTGTGCGCTATGTATATGTGTGCTCAGAAAACTGTATATCATAAGCTTAAATGGACAAGGTTTTAAATTGCATGCACAGAATAAACTTTGCATGATGAAGAAGTGCAGCATCACATTGGTGTGAGCGCAATTTAGATGAGATGTAAAATCTAAAAAGAAAAAGATTTAGATTAGATGTAAAAGCACAGCCCTCTTCTCGAATGGGGGACGGGGAGCAGCTGGCTCCTTTGCATTTAAACAGACACACACAAAAACATCCTGTTTTTGATTCCAGCCAAAAAGGGGCATTTACAGCATGTTAAAGCAAGCAAGGGGTTTGAGCTGAAACTTCACAGACACATTCTGGGGACACGTTTTCATGTGCCTGTAACAGCATTTGGGTAGTTAACAGTTATACCATATAGCTGAGGCTCCCGGGCCCTTTTGAGTAATGTCTAGCCTATATACCCTTACCCTGGCAGACGTAAGACTCTTTGACGACTGCTAATCTGGGAATTGATTATTTTCTATAACCAAGAAGGCTGAGCTCCAGGGCCTCTTTAGAGGGTAGACTAGTCTCATCGTGCCTCAACCTGGTCGCATTGGGGGCACCAGTGTAAAGTCTGGGGACAGAAGTGGGAGGCGGACAGCACCAGGCTCTACCCAAGCGCTCGTCTTCAGATCAGTTTGAAATGTGGGATCAGGCCAGATTCACTCCAGCCCCCTTCCGGCACCCACTCAGGCATACTGGAGAGGTGTACACCGTTCACCATGGTATGATCCAATTCACCCACTCCATCTGGAGGCTACCTGCAGGGGAATAAAGATGGCTGTGATGCGTGCTTTGTCATTCGGTTTGGGATCGAATACACCTGCTTGTGGGACTTCAGGTGTTTTGAATTTTGATATGAAAGGAAAGAGAGAGGGTGATCAGGTCTGTAGCGTATCTGTAAGGAACATGTTATGTGGTTTTTTGTAGCAGTGGGTTACGGCCTTCTTGTCATCTCTCTATTTCAACCGAGTGACCACGGATAGCGCACAGATTCAGGGACTGGCGGACATCTCGGCATATTGGAGGTAAAGAACTCACCTAAAGCTCAACCTGGGAAAGACTGAGCTTCTTGTCTTCCCGGCCACTCCCAATCTACAGCATGACGTCACCGTCCAGTTAGGTTCATCAACAATTACCCCATCAAGTTCAGTCAGAAATCTTGGTGTAATCTTTGATGACCAGCTGACTTTCAAAGATCACTTTGCAAAAACTGCTAGATCTTGCAGGTTTCCATTGCACAACATCAGAAAGATTAGGGCATTTTTTTGTCCCTAACAGACCATGCCGCACAACTTCTTGTCCAGGCCCTTGTAATCTCTAGGCTGGACTACTGCAATGCACTTCTGGCTGGACTCCCATCAAGCACAGTCCCCCATTTACGAATGATGTAGAATGTCACTTTTGCAGTCTCAACGCTTGTCTTTACGAGCCCAAAATAGAGCCCATGGCACACTCTCTCTTTAATCTCCGCTATTCTGGTGCTGCCGTTATGGTTCGTCATCAAGGTTCAAGACAATGATGCTTGATAAGAAAACCAGTTAGCCATAAAAATTGTTTGGTGATACTTGGCCCATAGATCCTGCACGCCGGAAGAAATAGCCGGTCCCAGCTGCGTTTGCCTAGATATCGGCATGGACAGCGGGAGATTGACGCCCAGCTATCGTCCCAAAATATATTAAGCTGCCGAGTCTGTTAAGAACTGCCGGCATGGGCACAATCACGCCGAAAGCTATTGATACATTAGCGTATTGGCCGAGGCTGGGTACTGTAATACTGAGCCAACACCCCTGGCATGGGGCCCCAACTCAAAGACCGAGAAATGTAAAACACTAGCAAGTTACGGGACAGAGTCTGCGGTACTGAAAACTTAGCCAATCTCAAATTTAACTTCGTCATTGAGGCCCCCAATCCACCAACTAAATGGTACACTGAGCCAGTGCTGGCTTAGGTTTGGGTACTGAATAACTGATGCCAAAAATACACCACTGGCCATTGGCCACAATCAAATCCGACGAAGAAATGCAACACTTAGCCGTAATGGTCTGAGTTGGGTATGAAACCTGAGCCAACACCACCTTGGCTGGGGCATATATCACACTCGACGAGAATGAAACCACTTAGCCAGTTCACTGGTCTGAGTCGGGTACTGATATTTACTGATGCCAACATCATGGCATTGGGCACAATCATTCTATCCGACGCGAAATTAAATACAGTTTAGCAGTACTGGTCTGAGTCTGGGTACTTGAATACTTGAGCCACCCCCATGGCATTGGGCCCCATATCACACCGACGACTTGAAATGAAAACACTTAGCCAGTATATGGTTATGATGTCTGGGTAATGAAACTGTAGCCAACACACTGGCAGTGGGCCACAATTATCCCACCGACGAGAAATTAAACATCTTAGCCAGTATCTGGTCTGCGTTGTTGGTTACTGTAAACGGAGCAACACCACTGCATTGGGCCACAATGCACACCGACGAGATTCACTGAAACACTTGCCCCAGACATGTCTGACTGTAGGGTACTGAAACTGGCTCAACACCATGGCATTGGGCCCCACTCACACCGACGTATGAAATTGAAAACGAATAGCCAGTACTGGCCCGAGTTTGGGTACTGAAACTGAGCCAACACCACTGGCATTGGGCCACAATCACACAGACGAGAAATGAAACACTTAGCCAGTACTAGTCCAACACTAGGGAACTGAAACTGAGCAACAACCACTGGCATTGGGCCACAATTCACCCCCGACGAGATAATGCAAATACCTTTAGCCTTAGTACTGGGTCTGAGTCTGGGTACTGAAACTGTAGCCAACACAACTGGCATTGGGCACATTTATAACACCGACGAGAAATTAAACCACTTAAGCAGGACTGGTCGAGTCTGGGTAGCAATGAGCCAAAACACCACTGAATTTTGGGCCTTACAAATCACACCGACGAGGTTAAAATGAAACACTTAGCCAGTACTAGGTACTTAGTCTGGTGTACTGAATTTACTGACTCGCCAACACCACGGGCATTGGCACAATCACACCGCGAGATTAATAAACACTTAGCCGTCGGTCGAGTCTGGGTACTGATATAATGAGCACCCAACACAATGGCACTTGGGCACACAATCATCATCCTTGACGAGAAATGAAACCTTACTTTGTACGGTCTGTTAGTTGGGTTACTGAACTGAGCCAACACCCATGGCTTGGGCACATCACGACCGACGAGAAATGAAACACTTAGCAGTACTGGTCTGAGTTTTGGGCTACTGAAACTGACCAAAACCACTCATGGCATTGGTGCTTACCATCACTCCGACGATGCTTCTAATTGGTAAACCTTATGCCAGTATGGTTGAGTCTGGGTACTGTAAAGAGACAACCACCATCTGGCATTTGGGCCACAATCACACGCGCGAAATGAAAACTTAGCCAGTAATTGGTCTGAGGTATTGGTAATGAAATTATGAGCCAAAACCATGGAATTGGGCCCAAATAAGCACCGAGAGAAATTGAAACACTTAGCCCGTTACTGAGTTGAGTCTGGTACTGAAAACGGAGGACAACCCACTGGCATTGGGCCACAATCCCACCGACGAGGTAAATTAAACACTAGCTCAGTACTCGGTGGTCTGGGTACTGAAACTGCCACAATCACCACTGGCATGGGTAACAACACACCGATCGAAGAAATGAATCACACTAGCCTAGTTGTACTGGTCTGTTAGTATGGGTACTGAAACGGAGCCACACACTCCATGGGCATTGGCCACAATCCACACCGACGTAGAAATAAACACTTCGCCAGTAGTCTGAGTCTGGCGTCTGAAAAGAGCCAACACATGGCATGGGCCACATACACGACGAGAACTGAAACACTTAGCCAAGTACTGGTCTGAGTCTGGGTACTTAAACTGAGCCCAAACACCACGGGCATTGGGCCCAATCTACACGCCGAGCAATGACATACTTAGCCAGTACTGGTTATGAGTCTGGGTTGGCGTACTGAATTTTAATAATTTAGAGCCAACCCGCCTGGTTCATGGGCCACACTCACAGCCGTACGAGAAATGAACACTAGACGTATCTGGTATGGAGTTGGGTACTGAAACGAGCAACAACACGGGCATTGGGCCACAATCACGCCAACAAGAATTGTAACACGTAGCCAGTACTGGCCCGAGTCTGGGTACTAAAAGGGATGCCGGACACTTGGGTCACAATTTTCATTGCCGATCACCTAGTCGCGTATTCAAGTCTTGGTCGCTTAATTAAAAAATATATATAAATTTCTTCCACTCCTTATACAGAAGTACAAATTCTAAACATATGTGTATTAAATGACTCCTTCCTGCTTTTAGATAAAAACCCAGAGCTTTGACTAAGGCGTGTTTCACACAAATTGACATTGTTACTTATAAAATCATTAATGGATGGATTTTACTCCAATCTAAAATACAATGTAGGGTCGTTAAGCCACAGTACTAATGCGGCCACGAAATACAGTGGGCAAAAACGTTTATTGTAGTCAGCCACCAAGTGTGCAAGTTCGCCCCACTTAAAAGATGAGATTGAGGGCCACTTGTCTTATTCCTAGGTATAACCTCTATATGAGAGACATAATGGGGGGATTGAACTATAATAAAACTTACAGAAACATATTCACATTGTAGGATTTTTAAAGAATTAATTGTTAATTTCCTCGGTAAAATAAGTATTTGGTCACGCAAACAATGCAAGATTTTTTCTTTTTTTTCTGGCTCTCACCGACCTGTAACTTCTTCTTTAAGAGGCACCTCTATGCTCCACTCGTTACCTGTATTAATGGCATCTGCTTGTTTGATACTTGGTTTCTCACGGCAACACCAAAGAACTTCTTACTGTCCACAACTTCAAACAGTCACACTCCAAACTCCACTATGGCTAAGACCAAAGAGCTGTCAAAGGACACAGAAACAAAATTGTAGACCTGCACCAGGCGGCTGGGAAGACTGAATCTGCAATAGAATAGGTAAGCAGCTTGGTGTGAAGAAAACAACTGTGGGAGCAATTATTAGAAAATAGAAGACATACAAGCAATGATATCCTCCCGATCGGGGTCCCATGCAAGATATCCACCCGTTGGGTCAATAATTGATCACAAGAAACTCTGTGAGCAAATCCAGAACCACACGGAGTGACCTAGTGAATGACCTGCAGAGAGCGGGGACCAAAGTAACAAAGGCTACCATCAGTAACACACTGCCCGCCAGGGACTCAAATCCTGCAGTGACAGACGTGTCCCCCTGCTTAAGCCAGAACATGTCCAGACCCGTCTGAAATTTGCTAGAGAGCATTTGGATGATCCAAAAGAGGATTGGGAGAATGTCATATGGTAAGATGAAACCAAAATAGAACTTTTTGAAAAAAACTCAACCTTGTCGGTGGTTTGGAGGAGAAATGATTGCGTGTTGTCTCCACAGACACTCCCCCTACCTACTGTGAAGCATGGGGGTGGAAACATCATGCTTTTGGGGTTTTTTTTTCTGCAAAGGGACCAGGACGACGGATCCGTGTAAACGAAAGAATGAATGGGGCAATGTATCGTGAGATCTTGAGTGAAAACCTCCTTCCATCAGCAAGGGCATTGAAGATGAAACGTGGATGGGTCTTTCAGCATGACATTGATCCCAAACACACCGCCCGGGCAATGAAGTATTGGCTTCGTAAGAAGCATTTCAAGGTTCTGGAGTGGCCTAGCCAGTCTCCAGATCCCAACCCCATAGAAAATCTTTGGAGGGAAAATCCGTGTTGCCCAGCGACAGCACCAAAACATTACTGCTCTAGAGGAGACTGCATGGAGGAATGGGCCAAAATACCAGCAAACACCTGTGTGTGAAAGCTTGTGAAGCTTATTCAGTTATAAAACGAACAATTGTTGTAGGACCAAAGAACTTAGTTTCACCTATACATCTTATCAAATAAACTTTAAAAATCCTACAATGTTTTTTTTTTGGATTTTTTTTTCTCATTTTTTCTCTTATAGTTGAGGTATACCTATGATGAAATAGTTTACAGGCCTCGTCTCATCTTTTAAGTGTGTAGAACTTGCACACCACTCTGCGCTTGGTAGGATCTAATACATTTTTTTGCCCCCTGTACGTCACCTTACAGTGATTAAGTGTTGGCCATTCTTACTTACCATTTATTTTCATGGAATCCACTCCACATTTACCCCATGAAGTACCCGACAGTAGTATATTCCAGGTTGATCACCTCCCTCACCAATATAATTTAAATTTACATTTTCAAGTGAAAATATAGTGATATTAGACTTTATTTGGAATTTTCAGGAAATAACAAAATTATCAAGGAGCTCCTCAAGTAAGAGTAACCTATACAGAGGACAGACTGGATCAGAAAGAGAGACAAAGGGAACAGACAATGAAAAATATGGTTATTAAGACTTTACATTACTACCGATAACTAGGTAATGGTGACTCTTGATAAATGTTACATTTTTGGATACGACTTTGGAAGAATTTTTGTTTGCATTGGCCCTATACTCTCTCTCTTCACTCTCCTCTGACTATCCTCTCCTCTCTGGGCTAATATGTGAGTTCTTATTGTCAGCCATTTTTTTGATGACCTTTTCAATCTCTCATCTGATGCCCTGCCAGTACTTGCATTTTTGCACTATTGATAAAAATAAAAACTATTAGAGAGAGAGAGAGTCTCGTCGCATATGTTCTAGACCAGTGTGTAATGTTATAGACCGTGGTGTCAAAACTCATTCATTTGGAGGAACGCTAGCTTGCAGCGAGTTAGCGCCAATGCCGCTTCCACTCACACTGCCTGGGAAGGTTTAGTAATCCTGAAGATCCTGATTAGTCTGGATCAGTGTGCTTTTGATTATTTGTTGGAGCTAAACTTAGCACAAGTGTCAGCAAACGACTTAATTAGCTTCCTTTAAATAAACAATATCTTTGATATTAATGTGTAGATGGTTTTTAAAACCCCCCCCCATCCGATATTATATGCGTAGATATCAATGTTTCTCTCTAGTTCAAATTAAGTATAAAAGAAGTTATCACATTTTTAACGCTAAGACTCATTTTTATGATCAAGTCTCTCAAGTGGTTAGGATCGTTGACAGTAGGGGCTTGTGAAGAATATAACATAAGATATATGTTTTAAGTGTTATTAGGGTCACTGTACATACGATTAACACTATTGATAACAGAGGACGCCACCCCAGCCTGGGTCCGGGTTGCCTGCCCATAGCTCAACCAAAATCTGACAGCCCGTAGATCTGTAATAGGGCCGATGGGGATAATGTGTCTCAGTGCAATATGGGTCCAGAGGCACATTCAAAAGCCTAGCCAAATCCGGCAAAAATTACTGGGCCAGAGCCGGCTCACTTTCTGTGAGCCGCTGCCAGAACACAGCCGAGTGAGCTGACACTCAGACGCAATTAGTCCGATTGCGCTGGCTATCTGGGCAGCCTCAGGTTCAGCACCCGCCTACTTCCACTCACTACTACGTATCTACATCCCCTCCAGAAGTCTGAGGTCCACTAGTGAGCGACGCCTCGTGGTACCAACACAGAGAGGCTCAAAATCACTTTCACCCCATAACCGGAATGCTGATTCTTTTTCCCCTGGACATTTTTCAACGCGGGGACAAGCTCTTTTGTCACTCTCTGACTCTCGGAAATAAAGTTTTATATTTTTCTTCATTCTTTCTCTGTTGCTTGTACTTATTTGACACACTGCTGAAAATTGGTAGACGAGCATCTGCTGTGTTATTTTGCTCTTGCATAGATGATATCACTTGATTGTATTACCAATTGTAAGCCGCTTTGAGATTAATGCGTGGACTCAATGACTAAAATGTAACTGACTGATTGGAAGCTAAGGCTCTAGGCGCTCTTTTGTAATAGGGAAGTCTAGCCCCTACAGTTTACCCTGGCGGGCATGACACTTTTATGATGAACAGGTTGGTTTGTAGTGACTAAGAAATATTTGTAACTCTTGTGTCCTAGTTACTAGTTACTTCATTCAAAAAGTAACCCAATTACTTTGTTGATTACTTATACCAAAAAGTAATGCATTACTGTTAAATGTAACTTTTTAGTTACTTTTTTAAAGAAAGTTTTTTAATGTTCCCATTAATGCCCTTTTATGCGTTATGGACTGACTTAAACAGAAAGTAATTTTTAAACATTATTTTATTTAAGTCAGACCAGCACAAACTGAATATATCACAAGGATTTCTGAAATAAATAACAAAACAAGCTGAATAATATATTCAGAATCAAAAACTAAAGTGGCTTCTGCATCAAAAAAGCTGTTGTGTTGAGCCCTTAAAAATGTTCCTTTCACAGCTTAAGTATGAAAACTATCAACAATGTACAACATAACACAAAACATTTTGAAATAAATAAATGAAAGCAATCTGAATTATTCAGAATCAATTTCGAGAAACTCAGCAGCAAAAAACTGCTATTATTGACAACCATAAATGATATGCATAAAAAAAAAACATAAAAAATATAAATGCTGTTTAAAAATTAAATCTATGAGCAATTTTCAACCTAACTACAAATTAAGAGTTGCATGTCACCAATTTATGTAAAGTAAGCTGTGTGTATTCAAAGTGCAAAATCTGCTGTTGTATGTGTCCATAAAAATGTAAAAACAAACCAACAAACAAACAAAACAAAAAACAGCATTTTTCCTAGCAATACAACGTAATGCATTTTTTAATGCATAAAATTAGTGTTGTAAGATATAACAGAAATGTCACTGTGGCTACTAAACTAACCATTATTTTTAACAAACAAATATTTTTAATAACAAATGTGTGCTTATTTATTTGAAACAACAAAAGGTGCTTACTAGCAAGGACCTGAATGAACGTTTAAGTTGAGTTTTACCCTTCAAACCAGTGGTTGTACCGCATGAGAAGAAGTCTCTCAAACCTTTGGTCAGACAGCTTGTTCCTCTTTGGAGACAGTGCCAGACTTCCCAGGCTGAAAAGTCTCTCAACAGGTGCACTGGATGGAGTAGCTGCATTTTTCTTCAGAGAAATTTCCTTTATTGTGGGAAATTGTTTAAGAATCTCCATCCCTGTTTCGGCTGTTCTCAAGTAGGTCATTACTTCAGTTTCCACAGTGCTGAAGGTATCATCAGCCTCCTCAAAACAGAAAAAGTCCTGCACATTATAGGAGCTTGAGTCTGGTGTTGTCGGAGACACAGGCATCTTGGCTGCTTGCTGAACAGGGCCAGGGCGAGGGATGAGCTTGTGACACTCTGCTGCCAGCATTCCTTTGACCATCTCTTTCTTCCTCTGGTCTCTCAACCATCGCAGTTTGAACATAGGAAGTGTGACAGCTGCCAGTATTTCATCGTTGCTTTCCAAGACGGATGCAAATCGTGTTTTGATTGCCTGCAAAAAAAAACCCCACAGTGACACAGATATTAGAATGAGTGAAAGATTCCCTCTATGTACATTCTATGAAAGCTGTACACCACTATGTGATTTTTGACCTATAGATATGAGTTATAAAATCATTTAAACATCACAAAAACACACACATTAAGAAACTGAAAATATATGTGCAACTGATTGGACAAAACTAAAACTTTATTTTGCAAAAAAGGAATTATGGTATTATTACTGTTTATTTTTCATCCAGTGGGTAGGTGCAGTACAGTGTGTGTGTGTGTGTGAATAGAATCAAAAATTATGTTGTGCACTTTACATTCTTTCCATTTCTTAGGCTATATTGGTGCTTGCTCAGCTAAAAATATTAATGTTTACATCTATAAACTTCTTTTGAATATTGATGAATGTTTCTTACCTGAACTACGGCATCAGGTAGGCCAGTTGCAATAATCAGGCCTTCTCTTGAGTCTTATCTCCAGTAGCTTCGACATCAAAACTTCTAGCGTTGAAGAGTAGCGGTGTTTATCCAGTGGGCTGTCATGCCTAGGAAGCTTTTGTTGTGGACAGACCAAATGTCTGCAGTGGTCGCGATGTAGTCTAGCCCCTCAAATGTTGTCTTCAGCTCACTTTCCATTTTTGAATATTCTTTATCCAAGTAGTTGGAAAAAGTTTTTCGTCCCATTTGCTGTGTGCCGCCTGAACATGTTATCATGCTAACGAGCTGCCTGAAAGCCGGCGACTCCACAGTAGAGACAGGCTGCATGTTTTCAACAACATACCGTGCAATAGCTTTGTTGATCTGTCCCTGACCCTGGCTAACAGTACGGTTAAAATCTAGTCGCTGTTGTTTGGCTGGAGGGGCTTGACTCACTTCGAGTGTGTCCACCGACACCGGGTTAGCTTCTAGCTTCGTCGAGGCATGTACTTTCTGGAGGTGCTTCGACAGATTGGAGTTGCTGTTTATCGCAGTAGATAGGACCTTCGAACCAGAAAGACACAGCTTACATTTGACTAAAAGGTTTTTGTCTTTATGCTCAACTAAAGTGAAATAATGAGCATATTTCCACTTTGAGAAACATGTCTTGCTCTCACCTTGACTCGCCATGACTGCCGCACATACTTGAATAAACGGAAACACGCCCACAGTGCGTCTTCGTGTTTACAGTGGTTGGCATCCACCAATCCTACAATGCTTCGCTGCTGTAAACAGGTTAGGCTGTAGGCTACACTTCAGCCAAAATTAATTAATTAAAAAAAGTAATGGACAACGCACCATATGGTAACGGTAACGGAGTTAATTTATTTAAAAAGTAATGCGTTACAGTATTAGTTACTGTCAAAAGTAACTGCGTTACAGTAACGCGTTGTTACTGCCCAACACTGTTGATGGACATGTTATTTTCTCTCGGTAATTGTATCCGTCGTTATTAGCCACGAAAGCTGAGCTCCAGGGTCTCTTTTTAGGGGTATCTAGCCATCATAACCTCACCCTGGCGGACACCCTAGCCAAAGTAGTCGTCTTCAGCCTTGTGGGGCAGGGCAGAGATTCTGGAGGAATTCTCTGTCTGAAAATCCTGCGCTCAGTTCGGACTTCTATCCCTGTACATACTTCGGATTCACCCACAACCATGGACAGCAGGGGTGGGTGAAGAATTTTTTCCCAGCTAGTCTTCATTGCATGATTCTGCTACTTTTTTAATCAACCTCATCTACAGTATATGTGTCTTCCATGATCTGGGCGGCGTTAGGTTTTCGGGGCAAGGGACAGGTTATTCGCTTGCACCACCATTACACCTTTGTAATTTGAAGACATGTTTTTAGGTCAGAATGAAGGTAGAAAATAACTTTTCAAAAATCTTTACCAACATTATAGGTGAAGCTCAAGGTACATTAAAATAATAATATAAAAAAAACATCATAATCCTTTACACCTTGGTCATGTCAGGACATGTCTCAGCCTACATTTGCTTAACAGGAGAAGACATTTCAATATTGCCATATCACATCTCTGGCTCTGTCTGCAACATTGGCACCACCCTCATGTTCACCATCTCTGCTGGCTCTGCCTTAATCTCCTGCTCTGCTGGCACTGCACGGGTCCCCCAAGGTCTTCCCTACTATATCCCCTTGTCTTCCACTGCTCCACCACCTTCTTGGACTGTTTGTTTTATATTGCTTGTTTCATTTTTGTGGAGCATCTAGAATCCGCTCCTAAAGAGCTCTGTCAAACTAGTTTGCGTGGTTGCTGTTCCTGTTTCCCCTGAGATTAGTTTGATTTGTTTTAAGCTGTGTCTCCTTCACCCCTGTGTATATAAGCCCTTGTGTTTCCAGTGTTCATTGTTTGTTGTTTATCCACTGTTGTATGTATCATCTTTGTTCTCAGTTCTGCTCCCTTGTCTCTTAGTTTTCTCAAGAACTGCAGAGGCTGGGAGACACCAAAAGTCCTGCAGGGCGATGTAACAATGAAGAGCAGACAAGATGGAGTCAGGGCATCAGAGGACTTAGGTGGAGCTGGAGCGACTGAGGATTAAGGTGGAGCCAGACGTAAGGAGGAGCCAGACGTAGCAGAAAGGGTGGAGGGACGAGGTGCAGATGATGGACCAGAAGTCTGTGGCACAGGCAACTAACCAAGGTGGATGAGGAAGCTTAGTGGAGTCAAAAAGACGACGGTCAGGTGGAGGCCAAGGTGGAGACGACTGCTCAACAGGCTGAGGTGGAATTACAGGTCTGGAGGTTTGAGGTGGAGAACACAAGTCAAACCCCTTGGCTAAGTTGGCAAACAGTCCGCCGAGGTGAGTACACTGAGCACCGAACAGGTAACGTGAGAGGAGGCAAATGACTGGGCAGAGCAGACAGGGATTCACAAACAGCTTTCTTGGATGATGCAAGACAGACACAAATGTCAGGACCATGTCCATATAGACTATGGACATCAACCATAGACTATCAACCATACGTTAAACAGGCAGGAAACTCAGGTACTTCCTCCTCAGCCGAGTTGGAACAGACAGAACTTTCACTTGGCAGACTCGAATCAAGCAGAGGAAGTGGGAGTGGGAGGCAGGGTGGGAACACATATTCTAAAAATTTAATGCTGGGTGAAGAAATAGGCTTAGTGCAGGGGAAAGAAACACTCACGCTCTCAATCTATCAGGGCTCCACGTCACCCTCTAAAACTCCAACAGCATTCCCTCAGGGACAGACGATGTAGCCAGCTCATGCACCTGGTCAGACACTCCATTGAGCTCGGGCTCTGAGGCAATATATGGTTCAGGTGTCGACACTGACTCCAGCATCGCAGCAGACTCAAGCTCTGTGTCTGCGGTGGGCTCAGGCTTTTATTCCCCTGTGGGCATGGCTGAAGGGATGATTTGCGCTGCGTGGACTGTGGTGTTGTGATCCTCTTCATCTCACTGATTGCAAAGGAGGATCCGCAATGATACAGGATCCAGTCCAGGTGCTCTGTGAATGTCTCTCCAGAGTCATCTCTGGGCAGACGTGCTTTTATCCGTGGATTCAAACCTGCCCAGAAAAACATGCAGAGGCTGGTGTCGTGGACAAGATGTTGAAGCTCCAAAAACCTCCTCCATATCTTAAGAGTCTGTTTTTCTGTCAGCAAATTGTTGAAACATGAATGAAAAATAAACAGGATTTATGGGCAGCAGACCATTTGTAATGGGGGAACTACTGAAGGCGAGCGTAGTGAACCCAAGTGCAGCTTTATTTAATCTAAAAAGTGTCCAAACAATAAACAAAGACCTGACTTGACTTGACATGAACAGACTTGGCATAACAGAACCATGAACTCACCGACAGAGGTTACAGGAACAAAGCTAGACAATGGACAATAAGAGGCTATATACCAAACAAAATGGTTCACATGAGACAATCCAACCAATGTGAAACCAGACATATGACTAAAACAACCAATCACAACATGACACATTGAACAAAAAGGAACCAATAATGCTCCTAAGTTACTCACCATTAAACAAGAGGAAGAAGAAAGAACCTATAGCAGGATCACATGAGGGCAAGGGAAACACATGACATGACAGAAACCATGACTATGACACACGTTCAACAGATGTCTGTTGCGATCATCGCTTCAGAAACTTCTTGTAAATATACATCTTTCACGCTCTTCACCGAGCGCTTACACAGATACACACGGGACTGTTTGAAAGCTGCATCTGTCAGCGGATGAGCAGATATATTAGGGATCCTCTGATAGACACGGCTTTCAAATGCTCCTGTGTGTATCTCTGTTAGCACTCGATGAAGAGCGTGAAGCGATGATCATTGTAGCCAATCACAGACATATCTGTTGAGCACATGAACACAATGGCCAATTAGAGGTGTTCAAGAATCCTCTCAACAGCCCTCAAAATGCTAGCGGGAAATTTGGTATTGTCACATTTTTAGAATTTCAGTACCGACTGGTACAAAAGTCCCTACTTTTGACAACCCTAACCAAAGATAACAAAAATACTCAGGATATATATCTCTCAGGAATCACTAGCAGCGGGAACAGAACAACCATTAAAACATTGACAAAAACAGACAATGAACAGAAAGAGACAGACAGCTTAAATACCCAAACAAACCAATCAATGAAATTAACTCAATAAAAAACATGGAAACAGATAAACCCTGACACACATTTCTTTCAGCATATATTTTTTAATTGTCTTCTGAAATGAAAACTTAGTAGAGTTGGCTCTCTAACTCTCGACATTCCATGTATGGTCTTATACACAAATGTTATCATATTTTGCCACAGAACAGCAATTGTGAGTAAATATTCTGTTATCTTTGCAGTAACATGATATGAAGACTGATTAAAGCTGTCACTGGTTTGATTACCTGAGTTTCCACAGTCTACACTACAACGCGTAGACAACCTTTTCCATTTTGGAGAACCTTGGTTTTACTGGAAAAAACTAAACAAAAACAAACGAACAAAACAAAATCCAGAGAGAAATAGATGCGGTTTCAGTTTATATGGATTAACATGAACATAGCCTACAGTATGTGTTCCCATTGTCTCATGTTATTAGTCTCTACCTGCTTTTCTGTTACTCTTCTGATTGCCCTTTTATATTCCTTCTGTGTACTGTATTCTGTTCTGGTTCTGCACGGATCTCAGGCTGCCTGGTGGACATCTCGGCATGGATGAAAGAATATAACCTACAGCTCAACCTGGCAAAGACTGAGCTTCTTGTCTTCCCTGCCACTCCAACTCTACAGTATGATTCCTCCATCCAGCTAGGTTCTTCTACAATTACCCCATCAACTTCAGTCAGAAATCTTGGTGTAACCTTTGATAACCAGCTGACCTTCAAAGACCACATTGCAAAGACCGCTCGATCTTGCAGGTTTGCATTGCACAACATCAGAAAGATCAGGCCCTTTCTAACGGAGCATGCTGCACAACTTCTTGTTCAGGCCCTTGTCATCTCTAGGCTGGACTACTGCAATGCTCTTCTGGCTGGACTTCCATCAAGCACAATCAAACCTCTACAAATGATTCAGAATGCAGCGGTACGACTGGTCTTCAACGAGCCCAAAAGAGCCCATGTTACACCTCTCTTCATCTCCTTGCACTGGCTACCGGTTGCGGCCCGAATCAAGTTCAAGACATTGATGCTTGCATATAGAACAGCCACAGACTCAGCACCCGCCTACTTCCATCCTACTACGAATTTACATCCCGGCACATTCCTGGCTGGTGGAACGATCTTCCCACCCCTATCCGGAATGCTGAATCCCTGACAATTTTCAAGCGACAGCTGAAAACTCATCTCTTTCGAAGCTACTTGACTTCATCATCAAAAAAAAATAAAAAAAAAATTCTCTCTCTTTATTTATTCCTTCTCTTTCTAGCTTGTACTTATTTGAACAATGTCTAGAAACTTGGTATAACGAGCACTTCATGTGTCTGTTTGCCTCTTTAAGAAGAATCGCTTTATGTATTCCCCAATTGTAAGTCGCTTTGGATAAAAGCGTCTGCAAAATGACTAAATGTAAATGTATTAATCCCTTATAACATTTACAATTGAAAATATTTACATTTTTAAACCTAATAGCAGTTACTGAGCATGTTTTGTCCCATGTGTCAAGAATCAGGGACTGTCTAAAACACACACACTGAAGGTTTGGCTTTGAGGATCATTGATCAGAAAATGAGAAACTCAGAGCTGGCGCTGTGATCTTATCTCCCTTCCTCAATTTCTGATCAAGTCAATTAGGTTTATTTGTGTAGCGCTTTTCACAATACACAGAGCAGCTTTACAGATTAAACCTGATACAGATATTGAGGTATGTACTAATAATGTATGTGATAAATAATTAAACTTATTTTGTGGTGTAAATCAAAATATGTTGTAAAAAAAAAAAATTTTTGGTGTTATACAAGAGGAACAACGCTTTGGGAGACATTGGGAAACATTAGCGTAGATGCCACTGGTTTCTTAATTTAGTGATACTGTTATAAAATGTTTCTCAGCTCATGAAATAGCTTTGTTGAGGAAGAGGAGCGCCTGAGTTTGCCCCTCGGTTGACTAAACAGTTAAAGGGTTAAATGTACTGTAAGCGTCTACTCAGTGACTCTTCCCTTACTCTTCTCTGTGATGATGCTCAGGATTATCACATGTTTTCATTTCATAATTCCACAGCAACTGTCCTGCCACTGTTTTCTTCTGCCTGCCATGCATCAGTCCTTGCAATTACTAGATGTGAATTACAGTCACCCATTTACCCAGAGATTTGGGATTGTAGTAGTGATGTTCAGTTTAATGACAAAAATATGCTTCCTTCCTTTAATCAGACAACTGTGTGTTTTACTGGAGACACACAGTCTCTGTGGAGGGAATGTCTCAGCTGTGTTTTCAGAGGCAGATGAAGGAGCTCGAGTGTCTCTCTCGTCAGCATCCTCACGACTGACCTCGCCAGAGACATGCAGAGCACAGTATCATTAGGAGAATTGGTTTGGGGCGGCGCATCACGAGCAGAGCGCATCCACCACTGGAGGGATCAAATCTGTGCCATCTGACGCTCAAGGATTTATGGGTTTAGTCCAAATTGCTTTTCCCAGTGTGGAGATTAAGCTGTGTGATGTTAACAGGACAGACGTCCGTGTTCGTTCGGGCTGCAGAGCACTGAGGATGTGAACATTGAATAGGGATATGAGCACCATGCAGCTGGAGACTGTGTTTGTGTTCATCTGCGTCTGTGTGCTGGGTGCCGCCGGAAGATCGGCCCACAGAAGAGGTCCCAGACAGGAGCCCTACAAGCAAAGCAGGTAATGCTGCTGTTGTGAACGCGGCCTGTCGAGTGCAAAGGAATGAAATCAGCTCTGATGGGAAATAGAGTTGCACTTTCTTCCATCAAGAAGCAGTGCATAGAACATAGAAAACAGATAATGATGAAATGAACAAGTCTGTTTTGTTGTCTGTTTAAATCTTCTGATATTCTGTCTGCCTGCTTGATTAATGCAGGATTTCATATCAGTGTCTGAAGCTTCACATTCACTCTTGTGAGTCTTACTCTTCTTATGTGTCCAGAAGGTGCTTTTTTCCACTATAAAGATCCTTTTGTGCAAGGGAAGGGTTCCATGGATGTTTATGGACCCATCGATGCCAATATCCAAACTATATTTGTAAGGGTGTATGATCTCCCTGTGTCCGGATCCGGTATGTGATTGTCACGATGTCAGATGAGTGTTGTGTCAGTGGAGGAGACATACTGCTGGTTTGCTCTGGAGAACAGAGAGGATTTCTGCTGAGCGGATTATTAACTAGCTGCCTGTGAGCCAGCAACATCACATCAAACATCACTTCACGCTCACGCCTGTCATCTGCACATAATGATGAGGATGATGTGTTTGATTTGAGCTGAAGATCAAAGATGCTTTAAAACAGCTCAGATGTATGTGATGCACGCTCGGGAATTATGCTGTTCAACACAAGCTGGAAGAGATCGAAAAGTACAAATGTCTGCTGCACTAAAGCAAACACTGAAGAAACAGCTTCACAAATGTACAATATCACAGATGAAGTGCAGCACCTATTCGTTTGTTCAATATTTTGTCAAATGTGAGCAATACACGTGCAGTACCATTGAAAACCTGCGATCATGTTTACATCCACTCCACCGAATCAGTGCAGAAATGCAGAACGGTGTGCAGATCCTGTTGATTGCTGATATGACCGAATTTCATTTCGTTCTCTTTATCTTGTAGATTACGGAGAGAAACGACACGAGTGGATGGAGGAGCCCAGAAGTCTGGCAGGTACAACATCATTCAATTTGGATCTTTACACGATCTCACAGTCTTTTGTTAGTATTTCTATTAAAAGACTTTATGGTTTTATGGGATTTTAAATATATTTTTTTGCTGTGGAGAAGAAATCAAACTTCTAAGATCATAATCTATAATTGCCATACTCTGTTGGATGTATCTTTTGAAGCGTCTCATTCAGTCTCTCGTCCACACAGAGCTTTAGCTGACAGCTTTGTCTAATAGTTCTACTCTTATTGTCACTGTAGCCCAATCTTCAGAAGAAGTCCAGACATGACAAAGTCTCCTATGACCAAATCTGAGCAGCTGTTGAGGATAGATGACCATGACTTTACAATGAGACCAGCATTTGGAGGTGAGCATGAGCCACATATAACATCCAGAGATCTGCAGTGATTGCCGAGTCCCGCACGGACTTGTGTTGTTTATGGTTTCACGGCTAACACACTGCAGAGGTTTGATGCAACACATCTCAGAACGTTTGTCTTGTCATTATCCCTTGTATTTATGGATGCTTCTAATTGTTTAGTTCATGTTATGCTGTCCAACTCTACCTAAAACAATAGACACACATTTATGCATTTGTCAGGCTCTTTAGTTCAAAGGTATGCATTTTTATCAGGAATCAAACCCACGGTGACGCTGCATGTGAAAACACCCTCGTAATCCAGCTTCACAAGACATTTCCACTGAAGAGAAAAGCACGAGTTTCTTTATGACGGAGGCATCATAACTGACTGCTGATAACATTACAACACTCTTTACATGAGCTCTTCAGCTTTGGCTTGTCGTGTGCGTGGAGGAAAGGAAAACAGAGCCGGGTGTCCAGATGTGAGACGGCAGCACTTTGATTGGTCGTGACCCACTTGTGTTTGAGCGCTCGTGTCACAGACGATAGTGAGTCTGAGCTAAAATAGGCCACAGATACTGCAGTGTTAAATCCCGTCTGCAAACAGAAAGAGAGCGCTGCGCTACTGTAATATCTCATGATAATTATATATGCTTTCATTTTAATGTGTAAAAATATAACCGACACAAGTGAGGAGCGGAAACACAATTTTTGCCTTTGCCTGTGCTCTTACAGGACCTCCGATCCCAGTAGGTGTGGATGTTCAGGTTGAGAGTCTCGACACCATCTCTGAGGCTGACATGGTGAGCGCTCGATTAAGAGCATGCCATTATTATTGTGAGTCTTCTGTCAATCCTTAGAATCGACAGACATATTCCCTGAAAGGAATCGGCTCATTCACTACATCGCTATCACTGCGTGTTGATTTCTACAGTTTAAAATAACAAGGATTGATATGGTTTTATGAACTGGAGTAGTAGTAAAAATACTACATTACTGTCTGTCACTGGTCAAATAAAATTCTTGGGATTGTAACTACGGTATATTTTGGGAATCTTGTTTTTACTAAAGAAAATAGTAATGTAATCAAATCAGTTGCGTGTCATGTTTAAAGTCCTATTTCCTGTAGCACTCTGTTGTTTTGTGGTTATTAATCATTAAATGTAACATTGATGTCGTAATGCTTTGCGTCATGCCTCACCTGTGGTAAAACCACTGCGACGCACAACCTCGAGTGACTCTAACATCTGCTGCTTTAACTCTTCTCGCTTCGCTTTTAATTGTTTTTACCATCTGGCGTTTCTCCTCAGGATTTCACCATGACACTGTATTTGAGGCATTACTGGAAAGACGAGCGCTTGTCCTTCCAGAGCAGCAATAATCAAAGCATGACGTTCGACAGCCGGCTGGTGAAGAAGATCTGGGTGCCCGACATGTTCTTTGTTCATTCCAAAAGATCTTTCATCCACGACACGACAACAGACAACTTGATGCTACGCGTGTATCCCGACGGAAACGTGCTCTACAGTCTGAGGTGAACGCTTTCAGATCAACCTGACAGAAACGGTCACAGATGTTAATGATCTCAGTCAATGAAGAGACTCTCTAATCATCTCATTCCTTCTCACTCGATGCGCTCTTACCAAATGTGACCCTGGAGCACAAAACCAGTCATAAGGGTCAATTTTCCATTGCTTTCCATTGATGTGTGGTTTGTTAGGATACAACAATATTTGTCTGAGATGCAACTATTTGAAAATCTGGAATCTGAGGGTGCAAAAAAATCTAAATATTGAGAAAATCATCTTTAAAGTTGTTCAAATGAAGTTCTTAGCAATGCATATTACTAATCAAACATTAAGATATATTTATGGAAGGAAATTGACAAAATATCTTCATGTTTCCACTGGTCTGATGTGTGTCAGCATGCCACTGGACGATGTGGTGAATCTGACTGTTGTGTTGTTGTAGAGTGACCGTCACTGCCATGTGTAACATGGACCTGAGCCGCTTTCCTCTGGACACGCAGACGTGCTCACTGGAGATCGAGAGCTGTACGTACACAAACACAGCACACATTTATCCACGTAGCCTCCTCTGACATCCACGTGCATGTGGTTTTGTTGAACTGAAGAAATAAGATGCATGTGGGGCAAATGTGCAGAGGCCAAACCCTTTTTCTACCAAAGACGGTGATTTATTTGAACTAGCAGCAGCTGATGCGGGTTAAATGTGTTATTATTTCAGATGCGTACACTGACGACGATCTTATGCTTTACTGGAAGAAGGGCAACGAGTCGCTGAACACCGATGACAAGATTTCTCTGTCCCAGTTTCTCATCCAGAAGTTCCACACCACAACTAAGCTTGCGTTCTACAGCAGCACAGGTAATGCTTCAGTGCTCTCAGATGCTCGTCTGAATGTTTAGCGCAGATCCTTCAGCGTGACAAACAGGTTTCAGAGTGAAGCCACACCAAATCCTGTGAAATAGTTGCAGTGGCTCTAGACATGTGACTTAAAGCTCAGATGTTCTTGGTTTTCATCACTGGACAAAGCTCATCTCCAGTGTGAATTGCTTCTGTTCTTGTTCTGCCTGAATACTGAGGTTTGCTGGGAAAGGCCCTGGTGATTCTGCTGTTCAGGTGAAGGTGGTTGGTCTGAAGGTCACTGTGAAGGTGTCACTCATTCACTGACCGAGCGTTTAGGTAAGAAGGTGCAGACCCAGAGATTCAGGCCGCCGGACACTGAAGAACAGATGGGCTCAGGATCATCTACAGCTGGAGCCTGGAGCAGGAGCTGAGCATCTGGCTTCAGTTCATATTAGTCCGGGTTATTTTCACTCGAATACACACTGCTGTTACAGAAGGGCTATTCATGCTTTAACTAGTTTAACTTTTTAAAAAAATGAAAATTTGCTGTTAATTTTCTGGTAACTTCACAATACGGGTGCACAAATATGCATTAATTCATGCTTAACTATAGTTGCACAGATAATCACGAGTTAATATGTGACCCTGGAGCACCAAACCAGTCATAAGGGTCCATTTTTCGAAATTGAGATTTATGCATCATCTAAAAGCTGTATAAATAATCTTTCCATTGATGTATGGTTTGTTAGGATCGGACAATATTTGGCTGAGATACAACTATTTGAAAATCTGGAATCTGAGGGTGCAAAAAAATCTAAATATTGAGAAAATCATCTTTAAAAGGTTCAAAGGAAGTCCTTAGCAATGCATATTACTAATCAAAATTAAGTTTTGATATATTTACAGTAGGAAATTTACAAGATACCTTGATGGAACATGATGTTTACTTAATATCTTAATGATTTTTGGCATAAAAGAGAAATGTATAATTGTGATCCATACAATGTATTGTTGGCTATTGCTACAAATATCCCCCAGCGACTTAACACTGCTTTTGTGCTGCAGGGACACAAATATAACTCATGAAGAAACAAACATCAATAAATTGGTATTAGTTAAATGTGTCATAATGTATTAGTTCGTATAATGTATGATTTGCAAAGATATCATTGTTATGACTTTACTTGTTGAGGCACAGAACTATTAACTAATTGTTAATTCATATGTCATTGTGGTTATGGATTTTGAATTAGTTTATTAGTTAGTCATGAAAACAAGTAAAGTCAGCATAATGATATCTTTGCAAATCATTAGCTAATGATTAATTAAAGAAGACAACTGCAAGTTGAAATGCATGGCTTCAACCCATTGTGGTAATTAACACAAGAATTTACACTATTAGTTAATATAATATGTTATTAGGGAATTCATACATTATGACACATTTAACTAATAAAAAGTTATTGATTACTTAATCTATGAATCATATAGAATGCTCATTTGTTGCTGATGTAGTAATTATTAATAAATGGTTTAGTTCTTCATGAGTTATATATTAACTCTGTGCATTAGTTAAGCATGAATTAATGCGTATTAGTGCCCCTGTATTGTAAAGTGTTACCAATTTTCTCACTCTCAGGAAATTCAAGATGTCGGTGACTTCTTCAGTAGAACAGTAAAAAAAACAAACATATGATATGCCTTTAAACCTGGGTCATTCTGAACACAGCTACAGGGAATCCTGGGTTATCCTGGGCACACTGCTCATCAATTACCCGGGTTAATAATTAACCCTGGCATTCATAAGATGACGTGTCGAGTTACTGTTCTTATCAGCGTCACTGTTTATATAATGACTAGCATTCTAACAATGTTTCACGAGTTCGCCTGTCCTCCGGTTCTAATGGTTAATGGTAAATGAAGTTGGCTTGCTGTCCTTGACGGAGACTCGAACCCAAGGCTCGGCCTCAGAGTTCCCCCACTGTGGTACTACATCGAGGGAGACTAACAGAAATACAGGTGGAGATGGGGAGGCGGAGGGATGCCGGAACAGTGCAATGCGTGCTGCTTATATAGGCTTGTAATGATCATTGACAGGACAGAATGATTAGGCTCCTATGTTTGGACCTTCATGTCGTCTCATACTGTACAAGGTTTGCACCGCAATGCAGGGTCAACAGCACAAAAGCGGTGCTAATGCTCCAGAGCAGGGTTTCAAAACCCGGGTAAAAAACGGTGCTCACACGCTTCTAAATTACAGGTGTGACACAAAGCGTGGTCTAGAACAACAATAACCCGGGGTTAAGCACAGTGTGAAAAGCCCTAGAGAGTATTTTAGGCTGTTTTCATACCTATTTTCGGATCCCAAAACAACTTCAACTCTGGACCTGTTGGTGAGAATAAAGAATCACACCAACATTCAACTTCTGTCTTTGAAACAGCCTGGAGTTTCTCTGAGTGTTCTTCTGCTGTACATTTCTGATGAACTCTTCTTCAGTTGTATCCATCTCATCCTCTCAGTTCTTTGGTAGCATTTCTTTACTAATTCTAGTATCTTCTTTCTGGCTCTTGTTATGATGAGCTTCTCAGGTATATACAATGCTGCTAAATATGCATGTCTTCTGAAGCGCTGCTTTTGTTGGTACACTTATCACTGTGCTTTTCATGGTTGTTCATGGTTCCAAAGGCTAACCAAGATGAAACATCATAAGTAAATGATGTGAAGTATTTATCTTACTTCATCCACCAACTTGACTTCATTTTATTCATTCAGATGATGTCAATGCATTTTGGCAGAAGTGTCCACTTCTGCGTTTAGCTCTACTGCCAATTAAACACACTTGAACCAGCTAGTCAAGGTCTTCACTAGACCACTAGAAACTTCCAGAGGAGCAGGACTGGACTGTCTTCTCCATAAAGGATATGTTCAGTACTGGTAGAACTTGCCTCTGTGATTTCCTTATCTTCCCAAACTGTGTTTTTTTCTTTATCTAAACTCACTAATATCAGATGTTTATGTACACAGCTATTGGTGAATCGCTGGCTGATATTCTCACAGCACCGCTGCGCATGATTGAAGGCTCGGATCCGCTGACTCTATGTGGTTATTAAACCGACATGTGACTTTGTGATCAATGATATTAAATGCAAATAAAGTGTATAAAGCAGTTACACTGTACATCTCAGCCCTCTTTTCACATGCTGTAACGTTTCCCCCGATATGTTGCTTGAACATTACTGTCTAAGGTTTGAAATGGATGTGCATCACACCACCAGTCTGGCCATTTAATGGAGTAAAATATGGTAAAACTGCACCAACATGGTGGACTGTGCACATTAATCCAGATTTTTGTTTTCTAGGATGGTACAATCGTCTCTACATACACTTCACTCTTCGGCGTCACGTCTTCTTCTTCCTGCTGCAAACGTATTTCCCAGCCACGCTGATGGTCATGCTGTCCTGGGTGTCGTTCTGGATCGACCGCAGAGCCGTGCCGGCGAGAGTTCCTCTCGGTAGGATAAAACCGCTCCACATGGACATGATCAAATATAATTAATCATGTACTAATTACCGTCATGTAAGTGAGAAATTATTCAGTGTATTTTCAGTTTCAAAGGTTCAAGCAATGCTTTGATCATGGGTTTGATTGCCAGGGAACGCATGGACGTAATTAAATGTATACTTTGAATACAATGCAAATTGATCTGAATAAATGTTTAATTTGGACAAAAAACGTCTTAAAAAATCAGGTCGTGTCCTGTTTGTTCAGCTGTAATAGTCCTCAAAATCACGTCCATGCACTGAATGCTGCTTTCACTCACAGGCATCACGACGGTTCTCACGATGTCCACCATCATCACCGGAGTCAACGCCTCCATGCCCAGAGTCTCCTACATCAAAGCCGTGGACATTTACCTGTGGGTCAGCTTCGTCTTCGTCTTCCTCTCTGTCATCGAGTACGCGGCCGTCAATTACCTGACCACCGTGCAGGAGCGCCGAGAGAGGAAGCTCAGGAATCAAGTAAGACCACTGTTTGCTCGTCTCTGATGCTGGTAAATTAAGATGACGAGATGCCGCTGTATCATGTCTGTCTCTCCTGTGTTTGCGGCTTGACGTTGCAGTTGCCTTGCACGTGTGGAATAGCAAACCCAGAGGACATGATGATGACCACGTGCTACAGTGACATGGATCCCAGCGCAGCGGGGACGTATGGGATGCCTGAGAATGGCGCGAGGCAGGAGCGGATCCTGGCCCAGCTGACCCTTGCTGACAGCCAGAGTCGCGTGAAGACGTCCCGGGGATACGTCAACGTCTGGATAGACACTCATGCCATAGACAAGTACTCGCGAGTGATCTTTCCCGCCGCTTACACGCTCTTCAACATCATCTACTGGTCCATCTACTCCTAACACCACAGCGGATCTGTACCTCATCCACTGGGTCTCTCTGCCTTCTTGATCCAGGATCTTGAACTCTTCGTATTTTTATGTGTTGCATGTTTTTATTATTTAACAAAAGCAACTACTTGAGTTGAAATATGTGTTTGAATAATATGTTATTCCTCACAAATAAAAACAAGAAGCCATTGGTGTGAAATGTCTCAGAATCAGAAGACTGCTCTGAGAACATCTAAAGCCTGTTTAGAGACCACACACGTGACTCCATTTCTCCTTCAAGAATGAGTAAACATTAGTTATTTTAATGCATGTATTTATCAGGGATGTCAATCAGTGAAATTCTTTTAATTGTTATTTGCAAAATGTTGTTGTGATCACGCATTAAGAAAACTAAATGGTCTGCTTATTGGGTTTGTCAGTTTGTGTGTGAATGTACAGCAGTGGCTCTTCACTCGTCTTACACAAAACAACTACGCAACACATAAAACAAATTTCCTTACACTTCATGGACATACAGTAACCTTACATGCGGTGTGTGAGGATGCAGTCCTCCACTGGCGTTCACATGAACCTTTCTGCACCATATTGATATTTTATATCGATATGTTGAGGAAAAAATCTTTATAAACAACATCGAGACTATATTTACTAAAATAACTTCCTTGATAAATGCTTTTATAATGTAATTTTTCATGTTTAATATTACAAACTGTGCTGTGTTTGAATAAAATACATGTTAGGTATGATTAAAAAAGCCATAGTTTATTTTTATGTTTATTTTTATTCAACAGAGGGAAAAACAGACAATGCACATTGCATGATTTGGCATTGTACATTACTCATCTGAACATATGGATGATTTTAAAAGTTTAATTCTTCTGAAATATACATGACCTTTGTTCTTTTCTTCTGCGGTCTAGTAATCTCTGGTAATCTACAGCGGCCTGCTAATGGATTGTGCCATTTGTGACAGGCTGGGAGAAACCTGCATGATGAGCCTCCTGTCCATGCATCAGACTCTCTCTGGACTGTACGAGTGTTATGAGCTAGCAGATATTCATTACTTGTCCCTGCTGAAAAATCCAGCACAAACCAGCATGGATTCCAAGCTGGTCCATGCTTTATGCGTTGTCCGCTGATTAACTTCTGGTATATGCTGGTATAGGCTGTTTAATGCTATGTTTAATGATGCGATATATGCTGGTAAGTGCTGATCTGCTGGTAACCGCTATCCATGCTGTTCTCAAGCTAGATGGAACTGGTGATGCTGGTTACCTCATGGCTTTGGTAGGTTGAGTGTAAGTTGGCCAGCTGTCTGTATGCAAGTAGTGTTTTGGGACATACATAGTTTTTGCTTGCATATTTCTCTATTTAACACATTAATAATGTAAAGGAAAAAACAATATAGCGTAAAACAATGATTTTATTGAAGTAATATGATGACTTTGTAATTCTTTGCTCCCTCATGGCTAAAGTAAACTGAATTGTAATTGCTTAAGTTATGATATTTTATTAATCCATGTCACTGGTAACCTGTAAACTTTTCAAAGCATCAACGGAAGTTGTTCTCCCGTGTTTCATAGATCTGTGCATAAACTCCGTAAAAGAGGCTGGTGTACATTGGATTAACCTAGGTATGAGAATAGATCTTTTCCATGGGACGGTTATAACAACTGCATAATCAAAAAGGTTCAAACTGAAACTTTGTTGTTTTTTAAATAACTTTCCATACTTTCTATTGGGAAGTTTACATCGGTCCAGCCAGCCTGTACCTCCGCTGATTTCAAAAAGTACCATAGCAAGATTTGTTCTTGCGTCCCGGACCATGCCATATTATTGAAAAATTTAGCTGCACGTTTAACAATTACCTGAAACAGGAGTCAATGGCCAAGTGGGGTGGGGCCCCCCCCCAAAAACTCAGGGAGCACCTATCACCACAATGGTACCACATTTTAGCACCTTTGTCATGTACCTATAAAAGAAAGACAGCCAAATTGGTTGCATAAGTGACTAAGTGAAATTTTTGTTTTAGACAGTTGTATCTGTCACGGACTTGCCAGGAGAAACGGTAGCATCCAGTGCAGTTTATTTAAAGTAACAATTATCCAAACAGAATAAAACTGCAAAGGAAGCAAAACATAAGAACGATACAAGATGTACCTTTAGACCACTCAAGTCAGATACCAGATATCAAATAATACTGCAGCAAAGACAGAGTGAGCATGGTATATGTTGTGATGGGATGATGAGTAAATGACTAACCGGTGATCATGATCAGAAATGATTAACAGGTGATCATGATCAGAACAGAATTGACAGGCAAGGGACTATGGGAAGGGAGTTAAAACAAGTATACCATAAACATGGATAGCGTCCCTCAAGTCTTCCCTCCAGGCACCACAACCAGACCTGTGACCTATTCATCCTCTGGTGAATATTGATTTTATCAAGCTTTGTGGCTGTAAGAAGTTTGTGTTTCGCTCACCTCGTCACTTTTTACCATCATGGCCCGGCAACCGCATCCCAGGCATGGATACAACAAAAAAAAACCAGGCCCCCAAAAACCAGCATCCCTACTGGTATAACAGCCACAGCAACCTCATCCACTGCTGGATCAGCAAACCAGCAACCAGCATATCATGCTGGGGACCAGCAAACCAGCATTCCATGCTATGATCCAGCAAACCAGAAACACGCATCCCTGTCTGGTCCCAGCAACCGCACCCGCATCCCATCTGGGACCAGCAACCAGCATTCCATGCTATGACCGCAAACCAGAAATCCCGCATCCCATCGGGAGACCAGCAAACGCACCACCGCACCCTGCGGGTGACCACAAACCATCATTCCATGCTAGATCCGCCACCCGAACCCCGCATCCCATGCTGGGTCCAGCAAACACACAACCTCCTCCCGCTGGGACCACAAACTCAGCATTCATCTGGCCAGCATCACATCCCATTCTGGGGACCAGCACACCCGAACCCGCATCCTGCGGGATCCCAGCAACCACAAACCCGCTCCCATTCTGGGGACAACAAAACAGCAACCCGCCTCCCATGCTGGAACATCAAACCACCTCCCACACTGGGGCCAGCAACCGCATCCCCATTCGGGGGACACGCAACCCTCATCCATGCTATGTCCAGCAACCAGAAACCCACTCCCATCTGGGACGCAAACCCAAACCCTCAATCCCATGCTGTGACTCACAAGCCACCCCCGCTCCCATGCTGGGGATCAGCAAACCACATTCATACGGGTGACCCAGCAACCAGCATCAAGCTATGATCCAGCAAACCAGAACCCCATCCCATCACATGGGAACCAGCAAACCAGCAACCAGCATATCATGCTGGGGACCAGCGAACCAGCACCCAGCACCCAGCATCCCATTCTGGGAACCAGCAAACCAGCAACCAGCATATCATGCTGGGGACCAGCAAACCAGCATTCCATACTGGGGACCAGCAACCAGCATCCCATGCTATGATCCAGCAAACCAGAAACCCACATCCCATGCTGGGGACCAGCAAACCAGAAACCCGCATCCCATGCTGGGGACCAGCAAACCAGCAACCCGCATCCCATGCTGGGATCCAGCAAACCAGCAACCCGCATCCCATGCTATGATCCAGCAAACCAGCAACCCGCATCCCATGCTATGATCCAGCAAACCAGCAACCCGCATCCCATGCTATGATCCAGCAAACCAGAAACACGCATCCCTGTCTATGATCCAGACTAACCACACCACATCCACTTGCGGGGGTCCCCAAACCAGCAAAACGCATCCCAAGCTGGTAACCATCAAACCAGCATCCATACTTTGACCATCAACCGCATCCCATGCATATCCACAAAAACCCAACAACGCTCCTGTCTTTCCCAGCATGCAACAACCTATTCTGGTGACCGCAATGCCTGGAGTTTTCATCAGGGTTGTCATGTCTCTCAGGATCAGATTTCATGACTTATCCCATGGTTTACAATTTCATGATTGCTGTAGAGTTTTATACATACCCAAAAATCTAAAGAGGTACCCTCCCTTCTTTAAACAAAACTCAATGATTCAAATATCCTTTATTTCTGGTGATTGTTTCATCACATTAGATAACACAACTGACAGGTTTTTCCTATGTATTTCTCATTGCAAATTGTCCATAGGTTAAAGTACCTGAACACCATACTTTGATTCGTGTTGGGTATTGAATTACAAGTAACGTGAATTCTCGTAGTCATTACCTTTTTTCAAGTACTAGTAGTAAACGCATTCCTTTCATTTACAAGAAAATCCTGATTACTTTTCAAATACTAACGCCCGTATTTTGTATTGGCTGACAGCTCAATCATGTTAAAAAACACAAAAATATTGCAAGATATCGGAGAAAGTGCAGAGTGTTCTGTGTTCCTCTGTGTGAACATCTCCTGTATTCTAGACTCTAAACGTCAACTGCCTTACTCGTCCTCACTTGTATAAAAACTGTTCAGTATTCCTCATAATAAAACAGAAAAAAAAGCAAACTCCAATATAATCACCACCCACATATTTCAGTTAATCAAAACCAGCATAACTAAAAAACCGCATATTAAATTATGTTTTAAATAACCAAATAGTCTTTTAAATGTATTTAATTCCCATTTTAGTACATGGGTTTTGCTACTGGACCTGATCCAACTGATCCAATTCCATTAACCAGAAAATGCAAAAATGACTTAGTAAACATAACATTTGTGTTTGTTTTCTTTTTATTGCTGACAGGATGTTAACTTTCTGTACTTCAGCCTCTGAGCGCATTCATTTTTCATTTCAGCCTAGGCCTCAGGCTCATTCACTCAACTTTTTAATATGTCAAAACAAACAATCAGCCCGCCTGTTTAAAAAAGTACTCAAAAGTAAAACGTAAGGCATTACTTTCTATAAAAAGTACAAGTAACATACTAGTACGTTTTAATGGAGTAACGCAATACTGTACTGCATTACTTTTAAAATTACCTTTCCTCACAACACTACTGCATATAATTAAAAATACGATACCTTGCTTAACAACATGTGAGTAAAAGTATTAAAGGGGTCATATGATGTGATTTCAATTGTTCCTTTCTCTTTGGAGTGTTACAAGCGCTTGGTGCATAAAGAAGATCTGTAAAGGTTGCAAAGACTAAAGTCTCAAAAAGAGATAGAAATCTATATAAAGTTATAGTCAGCCACGCCACCTAAAACAGCTCGTCCTACAAGCCCCCAACATGTCTCACCACTATGTTGGAAGGATTTGATCGCCACCCTGTGCACACAAAAAAAGAAGGCGTACTTTTAATCTCATCGTAGTATTGTTGTTGCCGCCGGGCCATGTCGTGAAGGGCTCACTGGGGTTATTCTCAGTGGTGAAGTCCTAGTTACCTGTACCTGATACGTCAATATTATTACAACATCACACACACAATAATTGTAATACAGTTACAGTTCTAGAAAAAAGTGTTAATTAAATTACCGTTACTAAAATGTTTAAGCATTCCAAAGGGGGGTTACTCTGCTTTTTGTATCCACACACACTACCCACATCATATTGAATTGATTCTCTTTCATAGTGTTGCAGTGACTGCTCTAAAATATGAAACATCAATGTTTCAGTAGTTTATAACATGCTTATCCGATAGGGTTTATGCATATGCTTTTTTTTCTTCTAAATTACTGTTTTTCTAGGCATGTTAGATGCCCGTGTTTTCCTGTCATAGATTATGCAAATATTTGTTTCAAAAAACAGTATCATAGCTAACTATTTCTTGTTATGATTTAATTATGTATTAACCTCAGAATGTTTAAGTAAGTTGAAATTGCAACGGTACACACACACAATGGTACTGACTCCATCCTGAGTTTACTTTTTTACAAAATTCTTTACTTTTTTTTGATTACGGCTCTCATTTCTAAGTTTGCCTGAGTTAAATTATTGCCGCAGTCAGACTAACAATTGTTATTGAAATGCATTGAAGTGGACTATGCGCGTATGGTTTCCAACTCATGTGTGCTCTGGATTTAACCCATACAGTGCCACCCACACGCAGTTGACTCCACCCGGGGTAAACCCACCCACACAGTTGGTTTGGTGCCTATGCTCAAGGGTCGCACTTCAGTAGTGGTCAGGAAGGTGGAATAGATGCCACTTGTATCACTCCAAATCAAATGGCTTGAATACTGAGACTCTTTAGTTTTTGGGGGATAAAAGAGTGATTTTTATCAGGTAGAGGAGTTGTGTCCCCAACCGTGCTAAAATACATTTATAATCAAAGAAGATAGTTGCATCAACAAATCCTCCTTGACATTAAAATATTAAATCTTAATTTCAATTAATGAAGGATTCGAAAGTCTGACGTTATCAGTGTTGGAAGCACATGTTTGCAATGTTAACCCTGCCTGGTTTACATGTTTGAAAACTATTAACAGTTGAAAATATTAGACATTTATAAAAGTAATCAAGTGTAATCAGTTACATTAATAAAGTAACTGAAAAAGTTACACTACTATTACATTTAAAATAGGGTAACTTGTAATATGTAACCCATTACAATTCCCAGGTCACCGTCCAACCTGGTGATTCGTTGTAAAGCGGAAACTACTTTTTTGGTTCTTCCCAAGAGGACACGACTAGAAAGCATGGTTAAGTTGTTTTCAACACTGTTCCAGACCGTCAACCCATATTCAATTTACAGCACATTTGGAGACTTGTCCTGATCCTGGTCAGAGTAAACTACAAGGCCGGCTGTGGCGGACTCCAGACTGTAAGTACTTTTTTATAGTGGAAATCTTTTTATTAATGTAATATTAAAGCGGTTTTTTGGCATTAGGGTAGGGCTTGTTGTTTTGTAATTTTCTCCCTCACAATGGAGACCTGTTTATGATTTATTCGGCGCATGCAATGCAACACAGTACAAGACAGTACGAGTCATTATAATCAGTAATTATGTCCCCCTTTGATGCAACAAATGCCTCGTTTATAATGGGTTTTAATGTTTTTGTCTCGTCGCTCCGGCCGGACAGGGCAGCACAGTATGTGAGGCGTAACATTTCTGTCACACGCTTGAGGTATTCGGCCAATCACAACGCTCTGGATAGCTGGCCAATCACAGCACACCTCGCTTTTTTAGGACGATGAGCTTTGTAAAAATCGATGCGTTTCATAAAGGCGGGCATAGAAGAGAAACATTAATGTACAGTATGTGGACAATAATGTGATTGTTTTTTTTTTTTATTGTACTTAAACGCATAAACACGAGTCATGACCCAACTACACCAATAATGTTCTTTTTATTCAACATCATATGACCCCTTTAATTAAGCCTTTCACACAGAATTTCCGGAAAATACACAGATAATGTGTCCCGGGATCATTTGATTGTGGTTCATTCACACTGCCAGTGATTTTCCGGAATCTTTGTGTGCTTTCACACACATCCCATAAATATGCGTGACATTACAATGTGACGTGTAATGTGACGCGTTCTGTTTCATTTAAGCTGGCGAACGATCTCAGCTTCAGCGCGGGTAGTGAGGAGCTACCTGATCTCTGCTTCATTACAGTTTGCACATATTTTTTCGTTGCGAATGTTGATCTGCCTTCAAAATACCTGGTAAAAGAGTCGCACGAAAACGTGCGTCATCACTACGACACACCCTTTACGTCATTGGTTCTGGCTTTTGTTCACACAGAGCTCGTTCTGGTGCTGAACTGGCTGAACAATGGCTGCGTTCCACTCCACTTTTAGACATGCACTCGAGAACTTCCCTTAGCACTCACCCTCGGGGGAATCCCCGCTGCCATTTTGAAGTGCCTTCCACTTTGTGACGTGGACGAGGGAAGTTTATATGGACAGACCCTCGACCCCTCGATTTTTGACCTAAAGAAAAAAAAAAAAAAGAAGAAAAAAAAAAAAAAAAAAAAAAAAAAAAAAAGGGAGGGAAAAAAGACAAAGAACAAAAAAAAAAAAAAAGGGAAAAAAAAAAAGAAAAAAGCGATTTGGCTTCATATTCAAACCCCTTCAGGCCGCTCCATAGAACACAATGCAACACGTTGTGAGTCCCAAAGCGCAGACCGCGTTTTAATTTATCCCGTCACACCACAAACAACTCTATAATATATAAATTATTTTTTAAAACATTTATAACAGTCCAAGCATACCTATATACATATAGAATTCTGCACCAAACAAATTCATAAGGGAAAAATTATAAACAATAAACCAACTCCACAGCTGATTCTAAGTGATCAAGGGCTTAAGACGTTCCAGTTCAGCCCATTCCAAGGGTTCCGCCATAAGTGGGCACTCATGCAACGTAATCAATGCGTACATCCGAGTAAACGAGATGGAGGGAAGTTTGCGAGTGAAGGGCATAAAAAAACGGACTGGAACGCATCCAGTGTTACTAGGTCCGGAACCCGGAAAAAATAAAAAAACGTCCCGTAAATCAATCCCGGCCGGTTTGGGGGGAATGCAACACAGCAGAGCTTTAGAGTATCGATTTTACTGTTTTACCCTCATTTTCTTTGGGAAACCTGTCTGCCGCATATGGGTGTGGGACATTGGTGACAACTGGCTTGTGACGGAGCGCTATGGTAGATTCCGGACGTGATCCGGAAATGGGGATGATGTAGGGAGATGTGGATGTGTAGCGGTGATTGGGAGGTAGAAAATTGGAAAAAGACAATGGGGACAATTGCAGAAACGAGAGTGAAAAGGATCCACCAGTAACGAAAAATAGGAGATAGGTTAATTGATTAGTTACTGAGGCGGTAAATGCTATTAGCCTTTAAACTACAAAAACTCAAAAGAAACAAAGGTATGGTGAAAGCTTAAGACTGAGGGATGAAGCTGATGTTGTTTGTGTAAGACATAGGCCACAAAACGGCTTCTCAGGATTAAAAATCGATAATTGGAAATAAGTGATGCTCATCCCAAAGAAACAATTGGTCAGAGGGTTTATAACGGGAATTCCTACGCATGTTACGGATGAGAAGATAAAAGCCAATATAACTGGAGCACAGGCGTTTGTCATACGCTACAACGTGCAATCCGTCAAATGAAACGACAACAGCCTTCAGTTAATGCGAACTTTGATGAAAATAACCCTGAGAGGTTTATTTTGATTTGTAAGCTTACCGGTTAGAGCCATACGTTCCCACCCCCGCTACACACACTATACACACATGTCAAAAATTCCGACAAAATCATGTTGGGGCAGTAATCAGAGCAACAGAGAAATGCGCGCTGTGGGGGAGGTGATCATGAGTATGGCAATGATGACAATGGTAATCCTAAGTGGCTAAAATAACAAACAACAAACTGTGGAGGAATCACAGGGCCAGGTTTACGCAGGAGTATGTACGGAAAACTGCGCGGATGAAGGTTCAAACGTTAGAATGGCGGAAGGAATACATATGCTTGGGCTTTGAATAAAGTAAATCAGATCCTAAGTAACTGGAAATAGGAATGCAACATACATCGAAAGCTAGGAAAGAGCAAAGTAAAGGTAAACGGAGTAAGGATGACCAGTTTCATGTCTTAGCCTTTTCAACTGAAGTGCCGATTGCTCTGGCTCAATCCGAAGGCAGACTGAAGAATTAGAATCTTTCAGAGCTGCTGGAAAAGTACTTGGGATTTGAAGAAATGTTTCCTGTTGAATATGATAAATGAAGGCTCAACAGCAACACAAACATCAAATAGCAAAAAAAGAAAATGTCAAGTCACATTTATGGTCTTATGATTAACTCTCTTGCAATGAATGCAAGAACTTAATTGCAATGGAATGAGAGTTTAAGAAATTTATAGCAAACCAAGAGAATGGTCCAGATGTAATATGTATACAGGAAACTTGGCTTAAACCACAACTTAATTTTATAATTCATGGGTATGTTGCAATTCGGAGAGATAGACATCAAGGAAATGGTGGTGGGGTAGCAACCTTTATTGAACAAGGAATTGGGTATAGAGCAGTTGAGGATGATGGGGAACTAGAAGTTGTGGTGGTGGAAATATGGGAAGGCTCACGGAGTATTAGAATAATTAACTTTTACAATCCATGTGATAGGTTAAACAAGGATGCTCTAGAAAGTATAGGAGGGGATGGGAATCAAAAAGTGGTGTGGTGTGATTTTAATGCTCAGTTCGTTATGGGGAAGCGCAAAAACAGATTATAATGGAGATATCATTGAAGACATGCTAGACTGGGGAGGATTAGTTTGCATTAATGATGGCAGTTATACTAGAATCGATTTATCTAAGGGAAGACATTCAGTGTTAGACTTGACAATAGTTTCAGAAAGCTTAGCTGGAAAGTGTGAATGGAAAGTATTAGAACATAGTACAATAGGTAGTGAACATTTTCCTATTTGCAGTAAAGTGGGAGTAGATATAATGTAGCTCAAAATGTGGGGGAAAGAATGCCAAGGTGGAGGTTTAAATCAGCCGATTGGGATAAGGAGTTTTGTGAAAGCAAAATTAAGGAAATAGGTAATTTTATGATGGATGTTGATGTTTTTAATAATAAAATATGTCAGGTTCTTCAGAGTACAGCTGTAGAAGTAATAGGTAAGAAGAAGGCAGGTAGCAGGAGGAAAGCTGTGCCATGGTGGAATGAGGAGTGTAATGAGGCAATTATAAGGAGAAATAAAGCTCTTAAGAGGGTAAGAAGGTCTCTTAATTTTAATGATTTAGTTTATTATAAAAGGGCACAGGCTATAGTGAGAGAAGTAATTCGGACATCTAAAAGAAATTATTGGAGGGAATATTGGTGAAGACATTGAAATTAATAAAGTAAGGAGTATGATAAGAAAGATGGGAGGGATACAAAAAGATTGCAACATACCTGTTTTAATGCATAATGATAGACAAATTTTAACTGAAAGCGGAAAAGCAGAAGTGTTTGCAGAAACATTTGTTAAAGTTCACAGCAACTCGAACTAGCCGGGACTTAGTAAAAAATAGGACCAGATATTAAGTAAATAATCCTCATTTTATTGGAGGATAACGAAGTCGTTGGATTCAAGAATTTACTCTTGTATGAATTGAGAAAGGCGCATTGGCAGGGGTTAACCGACTTCTCCAGTAAGATGACATCTGTGTATGAGATGGTAAACCGATTACTCGAACTGTCGTTGTTTAAGCTGAGCCCTTTTTATAAGGTTTGGGAGTCAAGGAAAGTTACCACTGACTGTAAAACATGGGGTTCTAGTGCAATTGCAAACCATGCAAGCCCTACGCAGCCAACTACCTATCAGCCCATAGCTTTCACATCCTAATTTTGCAAAATGATGGAGCTAGGGTTATGGTAACTGTAAACGTCATTGAGAAGGAAATCTCTTATCACCATCCCAAGTGGATGTAGTAAGGCGTAATACAATGAACTTTAGACTATTTTGGATCGAAATAAGAAAGGCTCAGGAACAATGAAGCTTTAGTTGGGGCTTTTTATTATGTCGAAAAGGCATATGATATGAATGTGGAAAGATGACCTTTTCATTAATAGAAGAATGAAATTTAAAGGAAGAATAGAAACTGGACAGGAAGTTTGTTCATAGAACTAGAACAGTAAGAAGGATACTGCATTTCTGCCAGATACCATACTAATGATAAAATCCAGGCCTCCGGAGCTTACAGTCCAATTTCTGTTAAACTTATAGATAAATGGAACATTTTATAATGGTGATAGTGGATAGGAAGATCTTTGTATGCAATGCATGGTGCTTGTGGAAAGAGGCGTAATTTGCCGAGTACTTGGACGGTGTAATGCAGCGGCTGGTAATAATGTAAAAAGGAGGAAATTGGGCATGAATGGGGTTCCATGGTTTCTTTAGGCAACTCAGGTGATATGTTTTTCTAAAAGAAGAATCAATCCTACAGTTAATATTGAAATGTATGGTCAAGAGTTGGAGCAAAACATCAGTTGTTCGTTTTCTAGGAGTATGGATGGATTCGAAATTGAATTTTAAAATCCATATCCAGAAATTGGTGGACAAATGCAAAAAAGCATGAAATGTTATGAGATGTCTAGCAGGAGTTGATTGGGAGCTTGCAGACAGTCCTTTAAAATAATTTATTGTTCTCTGATAAGATCGGCTCTTGATTATGGCAGTATAGTATATAGCTCTGTATTGTATTGCCTCTACTTTTAAAATTAGAGGCAATACAATCACAAGCAATGCGAATTTGAGATGGGCGAGATGCCTCAAGAAATTCGTAGGCTCAAGTTAAGGATGAGGTACTGGATAAGTATAAAAGGACATTCGGACGTTCATCCAGTTAAAATGGTGTTGAAGGACTGTTGGGAATATGAATACAAGAAGTTATCAAGCTTTGGTTGGAAGGTCAATGAGGAAGCACAGAAAATGGGTTTAAGTGATATACATATTGCTCCTACTGTGGCTAGGTCAGCAATTCCTCCTTGGCTTTTCCCAGTGCCTTTGATTGATATCCAGTTGCATAAAGAAAAACATAACAATGAAACAAGTGTATTAGAAAGTTCAGCTGTACAGAAATATATAGATCTTACATATTATAGTGTAGTTCAAATATACACTGATGGTTCAAATGATCCAGACTCTGGGAAAACAGCTGTAGCAGTATATATTAAATTAAAATGTCAAAAAGAACTTCGGATCATATTTCTGTATTTACTGCAGAACTGATAGCAATCTTACTAGCACTTCAGTGGATAGAAGAAATCCAACCAACAAAGGCAGTGATATGCACAGATTCTCTTTCAGCACTAAACAGTTTGTCTAGTGGAAAATCAACAACGGCACAATGGCGCCGATGCTGATGGCTGCCTCCGTGGCGTGCTCTGCAGTTGTTTTTATGTTTTTGTTAGTTTGTCCTGTCTTATTTATATCCCTGCAATCAGTTTCACCAAAGACAAATTGCTGGACATTCGGGAGTACACACCACCTGATATTTCACCGGATTTCGATTATTTTAATGTTTTGGTTTGGACATTGTTGTCGGGGGAGCTGTGGCGCTGATCAAGCGCTTCAGGACTCGCATACGGGGGAAGCGAGCCGGCGCGCTCGTGAAGCTCAGGAAGCGCGGATTCAGAACAGCGCTGCTTAGCATCCATCTGGCGAATCTCCGCTCTTTACCCAACAAAACAGACTAACTCATTCTGCTCTCCCGGACAAATAATGATTTTTCTAACTCTGCTGCTCTGTGGTTCACGAAAACCTGCTGAAGACCCATTCCGACAGCGCGTGAATCTCCCTGGGCTTTCAGCTTTCAGAGCATGTCGCGACAGCCGAATCCACGGGAAATCACTCGGGCGGCGGACATCTTTACATCATGAGAGGTGGTGTACAGATTAATTGGTTAAAGGAGGATGTGCGTTAATCTAGAAGTGCTCTTCATTAATTGCAAGCCTTTCTACTCGCCGCGGGAGATTTGCTCGTTCATTCTCGTCAGTGTCTACATCCCTCCACAAGCGCACGTGAGCACCGCTTTACAGAAACTCGCTGAGCTGATCACAGACACAGAACAACAACACCCAGACTCTATTTTAATCATTCTTGGAGACTTCAAATCTCTCCCGTGAACTGCCAAATACAGACAGCATGTTACATGTCCAACCAGAGACAGTAATATACTGGACCACTGCTACACCACAATAAAGGATGCATATCACCCTGTCCCACAGGCAGCTTTAGGGCTCTCTGATCACTGCTTGGTTCATCTTATACCGACCTACATGCAGAAACAGGTAAACCTATAAAGACTGTAAAAAGATGGACTAATGAAGAAGAGCAGGATTTACAAGCTTGTTTTGAACTCACTGATTGGAGCGTCTTTGAAGCTGCTGCCACCGATCTTGACGAGCTCACAGAGACTGTAACATCTTATAACAGTTTCTGTGAAGACATGTGCATTCCTACAGGACTCATTTAACCTACAACAACGACAAAACATGGTTCACTGCAAAACTCAAACAGCTCCGTCAGGCCAAAGAAGATGCTCACAGGAATGGGGATAATGTCTTGTATAAACAGGCTAAATGCACACTGGAAAAGGAGATCAGAGTGTCAAAGAGGAATTATTCTGAAAAAATATGGATTCAATTCTCTTCCAGTGACTCGGCATTAGTGTGGAAAAGTCTAAAAGAAATCACCAATTACAAGACACCTTCCCCCAGCACTGTGGAGAATCAACAAATGGCAGACGATCTGAACTAGTTCTACTGCAGGTTTGAAAAAGACACCCCACACCCGCTCTGAACATCTCTCCACACAACCATCAGCACCTCCTGCAACCCCCCTCTCCCCCCCACCTGCAATTCAGATCAGCGAAGAAGAGGTGTGCCAGGTCTTCCGGAAGCAGTAAAGGAAAAAAGCACCAGGCCCAGATTTTGTTACACCAGTCTGTCTGAAATCCTTTGCTGACCAGCTGGCCCCCATTTTCACACTGATCTTCAACAGATCACTTGAGCTGTGCGAAGTCCCTACCTGCTTCGACGCTCCCCCCTCTCCCCTCAGACCACCAATGCACCCAAAATTACTGGACTTGATGACTACAGACCTGTGGCTCTAACGTCTGTGGTTATGAAGTCTTTTGAAAAACTGGTGCTTGCCCACCTGAAGGACATCACTGGACCCTTGCTGGATCCTCTTCAGTTTACCTACAGAGAAAACAGGTCTGTGGATGATGCAGTCAACATGGGACTGCATTATGCTCTGCAACATCTAGACAGACCAGGGACACAATGATCCTTATGTGAGGATCCTGTTTGTGGACTTCAGCTCGGCTTTTAACACTATCATCCCAAACCTCCTCCTGCCCAAACTAACTCAGCTCTCCGTGCCCACCTCCGTCTTGTCAGTGGATCAACAGCTTCCTGACAGACAGTCAGCAGCTAGTGAGGCTGGGAAAATATACATCCAGCACCCGTACGATCAGCACCGGAGCTCCTCAGGGTTGAGTACTCTCTCCATTGCTCTTCTCCCTCTACACCAACGACTGAACCTATACTGACCCCTTTGTCAAGCTCCTGAAGTTTGCAGACGATACCACACTCATCTGCCTCATTCAGGATGGTGATGAGTCTGTTTACAGACAGGAGGTTAAAGAGCTGGTTGCCTGGTGCAGTCTCAACAACCTGGCGCTCACCACGCTAAAAACTGTGGAGATGACCGAGGACTTCAGGAGAAACCCCTCTGCACACCCCCCACTCACCATCATGGACAGCACTGTGACTGCAATGGAGTCATTCAGATTCCTGGGCACCACAATCTCTCAGGACCTGAAGAGGGACACTCACTTGACGAACATTGAAAAGGCCCAGCGGGTTTGACTTCCTCGCCAGCTTAGTTCAGTTCAACCTGCCACAGGAGCTGCTGAAACAGTTCCACACAGCCATCATTGAGTCTGTCCTGTGTACATCCATAACTGTCTGGTTTGGTTCAGCTACCAAATCTGACCTCAGAAGAATACAGAGCGTAGTCCGGACTGCTGAGCAAATCATTGATACAACCCTCCCTTCTCTCCAAGAACAGTACTCATCCAGAGTGAGCAAAAGGGCTGGCAGAATCACTCTGGAACCCTCACATCCAGCACACTCCCTCTTAGAACTGTTGCCATCTGGTCGACGCTACAGATCTCTGAGCACCAGAACGGCCAGACACAGGAACAGTTTCTTCCTTCAGGCAATCCATCTCATGAACACTTGTCAATAACTGTGGAACACACACTATTTTTATTCACTCATACACTTATTTATCTAACACACACACTCAATCTACATTTCAATTTGCACATAATATAACTGTACATACAACTGTCTATTGTTATATACCTGTAAATACAATTGTCGATTTGTATATTTTTATCCTTAGTTACTTTATTTATTTTTATTTTTTATTAGCTGTGTTTTTTGTTCTGTCACTGTCAATCTGTTACACTGTGGAAGCTTCTGTCAAATTCCTCGTATGTGTAAACATCTCTGGCAATAAAACTCATTCGATTGGCTGAATTCTGATTAGAACAAACTGATACATGAAGTAATACAGAGTCTTTTACATCGACAGTATGGTAACCTTCTGGAAATTTCGTGGTGGGTCCCGCACTATAGGTGTGAAAGGAAATGAGGGGCTGAGCATCGGCTAAACGCCATTCAATCTTCACAGATAACATTGATGGCATTAAGTAAACAGAAATAAATGCGATAATAAGCGAGAGAAATACAGGAAAATGGCAGAAATGAATGGAAAGATGACAAAGGAGTAACATTTACACTGCATACAAGGAAAGTTGGTTTTAATAGAGAGATTTGCAAACGCACAGATGACTTTTATTGCAAGAATGCGTATTTCATTGTGTGGTTACTCAGTGCTTACTATAAAGAAAACATGAAATGGCAATTGTGCACAAATATGGTTACGAACTAGTAGAACATGTACTTATAACTGTGAGGCTTTTGAAGAGCACGTTTCCAACTAAGTCACGCTGTACGGTATCTGGAAATAATGATTCTGTCACTCAGTTTTTGTTAGCTATGGCTCTAACATGCAGAATATATCGTCAAATTAGTATTATTTAAAGGAAACGGCTTGATTACTAGGATGTTATGATAACAAGTTTTGGATTTTATACACTAAACTATACAATATTTTTTTTTTGTAATTATAAGCTTTTAGGTAGCTCTTGTTCTAAAGTTCCTATTCAATGTGCGCTTCACACTCCTTTCCAGTAGGTGGCGGGAATGCACCTTTTAAGTTGGTTTGCCAACCGCCATTAAATCCTAAAAGAAGAAGGTGTTATTTTTTGCATTTGTTGTTCCACGGTTTCGTCTTTTCCAGAGCGAGAGTCAGGTACAGGTGTGGAGTGTTACCTGGGATTGGTGTTGGGCTTAAAAGTCTGAGATTCAGAGAGCACTGGAGGTGCCGTTCATCTTCCCTCTCTAGCTCTGGATTGTTTTCTTTTTGTTGTCTTTCTTTCTAAATAATACAAACATTAAGTATAATTATTTTTGATTAAATGTTTATTTGTTAAATGTAGTCTCATGTGTGGCCTCCCCTTTTGTAATGTTACTTCAGCCAGAGTCAGGTGGTTGTAACATTAAGGGGTCTCGTCTATAAGCTCAGTAAGTTTTGGTAAAATATTTGGTTGAAGAGATAATTGAATAATAATTGAATGAGTTTGATTAATAGTTGTTACATAATATTTTGATTGTTTTTGGGGAGTATTTGTGTAATGCCACATTGAATGTTTGAATTTTGATGTGGATAATTTTGTGGGGACTGTATTAAATCAAAGTATTAAAGGCTTTGACGGTGGGTTAAGCTCTTTTGTACATGACCAGAGGTAAGTGAGGTTTGCGCTCTAATTGCCAAGAAGTATTAATGAGATGGGTTAGACCGTCAGGGCCATGCGAACTCCCGTGTTAGGCTGTAGTTTTTTTAGTTTCTTGTTTTTGGTACGTCAGACGCGGGTAGATGGATTAGCTGTTGAGCTGCATGTGGACTTGATAAAATGGCAACTTTAATTATTTTGGCTTTGAGAAAAGCTATAAAATGAGTATTGTGAAGTTTAGATAAAATGGATAAATGACAAGACTTTTTGGCTGCTCCTGCTGCAGAGAAATTGAATGGGCTTACAAAAGAGCAATTGTGTAAAGTAGTTGAGCATTTTAATTTTGAGGTAGTGGTAACTAAAAACACACATCTTGTAAAAGAGAAATTAGTAGAGAGGATGATTTTAACTGTGTGTATACACAATCTGAAGAAGCGTTGTCACCAGAAGGTACTTCAACGCCACTTGTTATGACGGGAGTACAGAGCGGGCAAGCTTTCGAGCAACAAATAGAAGTCTTGAATTTGCAGAGTAAGGAATGTGAATTAGATAGACAGCTTGAATTAGAGAAAATGTGAGTTCAAGAAAGAGAGCGTGAATGGCAATTTGAGAAGTTTAAGGGTGAGCAAAAAATTCAGGAAGCTAAATTAGCTGAGGAGGCAGAACGTAGGAAACTAGGGAAAATAGGCAATATAAGTGTTGACTCCTTGGGTGAGCAGTTGGTCGCGAACACCGTTTTAATTATTGCCAATATGACCAAGTTGCTGCCTAAGTTTAATGAAAAATATCTAGACACTTTCTTTTCTCTGTTTGAAAGTGTTGCTGATGATCTGGTTGGAATGATCGAAGGGGTTATAAGATTGTGAAAGACGCAGTTTTAAAAGCTTATTAACTTGTTCCTGAAGCTTACCGTCGCTGGTTTAGGGGATGGAGAAAGACAAACTCATGTGGAAGTTGCGCGAGAGCTTACAAGTCACTTTAATCATTGATGGACTTCGTTAGGAGTACTGTAGATTCTTTTGACAGTCTTTGTGACTTGGTGATTTTGGAGCAGTTCAAAAATAATATCCCTGAACGGATCGCAACATGCATAAACGAACAAAAGGTGAAAACAGCAGCAGAACAGTGGCAGTTTTAGCGTATGAGTTCGCGTTGATTCATAAAAATTCCAGTGGTTATCAAAAAGAGTGCAACTATGAAAATCTAGACCGACCGATATCAATGAGAGTATAGGCCTAACAGAAAAATAGATCCAAATTCCTCTTGTAGGTACAGCCTTGAAAAGGGCCACTGGAAAAAAGAATGTCCAGTGTTGAAAGGCAAGTCCACTACTAAAGCGGTTGGATTTGCGTCAGCTTATTCTCGTAATGAACGTTGAATCGTGTATTGGGGGAATCCCTGACGGAGTGAAAAATCAAAACGCAGATGAGTATGTGGGGGATCAGACAGATTAGGGTCATTTTTATAACAACAGGATTTGTTTCTTTAGTTAACTGTCCTGTTAAAGTACCTGTCAATTTTGCGTAACACGGGTCCTTCACAATCCTTTATTTTGGACTCAATTTAATTTCTCTTCTGAATCTAGTACTAGCCTTCTGATCCAAGGAATTGGGTTAGAAATATTCTCTGCTCCTTTTGCACAGAATTCAGTTGGAGTCTGAACTTGTGCATGGAGATGTTGAGATTGCGTTACGACCTTCGTTACCTGTGGAAGGCGTGGCTTTAATTTTAGTTAATAATTTAGCCGGAAACCACGTTTGGCGTGCTGTTGTACCTCCTGTTGTGAAAACAACTCCAACTTTGTCTGCAGAGGCGGATAAGAGTGTCCAATATATTCCTGATGTTTTCATCTCCTGTGTGGTAACTCGTGCCATGAGTACTGGAAAAAATGTGTCCCAGAATAAAGGTGAAGTAGAAAAACCTCCCTTTGATCCTTTGGCCAACTGGTCTATGCTTCCTTCGTCAATTTCCTGTGATGAGTTAATTTTGGCTCAGGAAAATCCGCTGGGTTGACAACGTTGTTCGAGGCTGTTAAGTCCTATGATGAAATTGAGAGTGTGGCTTCTCTTTATTTTCTGAATAAAGGTGTTTTAGTCTGTAAATGGACGCCTTGTAATGATCGTGCTGTGGGTGAACCCATATTGTGATTCCAGAAGGGTTGATTTGGTGTTGGAAATGGCTCATGGTGACATAGCTGGTCATTTAGGGGTAAAGAAAACCTACAATAGCGTAATGCGCTATGTTTTCTGGCCTCAATTAAAAAAAGATGTGTTGAGATTCATGAAGACGTGCCACATTTGTCAACTGGTAGTTAAACCTAATGAGCCATTCCTGCTGTGAGCAACCCTTTTGAATATCTAACTATTGTTTGTTTTGGCCCCTTAAGTTCATCCAAAACGAGTTCTACCTATATTTTAACTGTGTGTCAGATGACTTGCTATCCCGCTGCGTATCACTTGCGAACGATCTCCACCAAGTCTGTGGTAAAAGCCTTGTCCCAGTTTATTTAAATTTTTGGTATGCCAAAAATTATTCAAACTGACAGAGGAACAAACTTCACGTCTTGTATGTTTGCTCAAGTTTTACAACAACTGTGTGTGAATCATCATAAAAGCAGCCCGTATCATCCTGAGAGCCAGGGAGCTCTTGAACATTTTCATCAAATGTTAAAGCAGTTATTGAGAGCATACTGTAACGAATTGAGTAAATACTATGAAGAGGGACTCCCGTGGTTGATGCTAGCAGCACGTGAGGTTGTTCGAGAGAGCCTTGGTTTCAGCCCTAACGACTTAGTGTTTGGTCATAAGGTAAGAGGCCCCTTGTCCCTTTTGATGGATAACGTGATTGAGCCTGAAACGCCTGTAAATCTCTTGGATTATGTTAACGGATTTCAATGTAGATTATATTTGGCAGGCAAACTGGCTCATGAAAATCTAGATAAAGCACAGTTGAAAATGAAGACCTGGTTTGATCGTCGGTACGAGCGTCGGGAATTTAGTCCCGGAGATCAAGTCCTAATTTTGCTTCCCGTCACCGGTCATCCTTCTTGGCAAGGTTTGCAGGGCCTTACAGTGTGATTAAATGGATATTGGATCAAAATGATATTGTTTCGACCCTGGACAGAAGAAAATCTTCCCAACTCTGTCACGTGAACTTGTTATAACCATATTTCATTTAGAGCATGCTAGTGGGAAAAACAGTGCAGTTTTTTTCATATTTTTTTTTATATTGACAATTATCCACAAATATGCTTTTTTTTCACTCAAAAACTGAGGTACATAAACTCAGATTAATGAGGCCTACAAAAAAATCAGTTCTAAAAATAAACACAAAACCAGTCCTTATTGAAAGAAAACAAGCTGACAAAAAGATTTGATACCACATTTGGTATACTATATTGCATAACAATAGATTTATAAGCTATTTTTTTGTGGACCGGTCATTTTTGACTGGGAACACCACAAGTGTAACAAGGTTGAAAATATGTTAAATGAAAATTTGAAAAAATTGCGGGGGAAGTAGTTATGCCCTGTGTGAACAAAGTCAGTAGATCTTAGTCCAATGCGATAACATTAACTAGTATTTTCAGAAAAAAATTAAATCTTCTCCGGGTCAAATTGACCCGAACACAACCTGAGGGTTAAGAGGCCTTGTATAGGCTATGGGACCCATATGTTCAGGTATAAATAAACATTTGTTTTATTGATGATGTGTTTTCTGTACCAAAATGGATCGAGCAGCCTTAAAGCCCAGGGCCCCTCCAGGCTCCTGAAAGTCAGCACTGGCCCCAATGGCCCGGTCAGTTATCCATCCCTGTATAATTTGATGTTACATTCACATTTAGTCATTTAGCAGATGCATTATCAAAAGCGACTTAAATAGATGAAAAGTAAGCATCAAATCAACCAAAAGAGCAATGATATACAAGTGCTAACAACAAATCTCGGTTAGCTTAACGCAGTACATGTAGCAAGGTTTTTTAAATTATCATAAATTAAAAGAAAACCGATAAAAAGAAAACAGATAGAGTAAGCTAGTGGTAGAGGCCTTTTTGCTTTTGTTAATTGTATAATAAAAAAAGAAAACAAATAGATAGAATGCAAAAAAGATTAGAGAAGCAAGTGTTATTTTTTTTTAAAGAAAACAAGCAGTTGTAATGAATAGGCAAGTTTTTTGTTATGTTTTTTTGTTTGTAAGAATAGATGAGTTCGAGGGTCAAATAAAGGTGGAACAGGTGTGTGTTTAGTCGTTTCTTGAAGATGGCTAAGGACTCCGCTACTCGGATTGAGTTGGGCAGGTCATTCCCCCCAAAACCAATGAGGCACAGTTAATGTAAAGGTCTTGTGAAAGTGTTTGTGCGTCTTTGAAAGATGAACAATAATGACTTCCGTTCCACATTGCAGAAGCGCAAACTTCTATAGAGCACATAACCTGAAGGTAATGAAGTTAGGTAAGGGGTTACAGCCAGCGTGTTTTGTAGGCAAACATTCTGCCGTTGAATTTAATTGAGCAGCTACTGTAGCCAGTGCAGTGAGAAGAGTGGGGGACGTTCGTTTCTTTTTGGCTCGTTTAAGATATCATCTGCTGCGGTTTTAATTGTAGAGGTTTGATAGAGGTGGCTGGAAGACCTGCCAAGAGAGCCTTACAATAGTCCAGCCTGGACAGAACAAGAGCTTGAACAAGGAGTTTTGTTGCATGTTCTGAAAGAAAGGGCCAGATCTTCTTGATGTTGAAGTATAAAGCAATCTGCAGGAAAAAAAAAAAAAAAAACCGACAGTTTTAGCAATGGGTCTGAGAAAGTCATCAATCATAACTCCAAGGTTTCTGTCTGTTTTTGAAGGAGTTATGGTTGATGAGCCTCACTGGCCTGTTGAATGTGATGGAACCAATGGGCTTTGTTGAAACCATAAGCAGTGTTGTCTTAGCCAGTTGACTGAATTGATGGTCCTTACATCCAGCAAGAAATGTCCTGTTAACAAGCTGAGGATGCTGAGCAGCTATCATCGGATCATCAGGATGAAATGAGAGGTAGAGTTGAGTGTCATCAGCATAGCATTGATATGAAAAGCCATGTTTCTGAATGCGAACCTAGAGAGCCATGTAGACTGAGAAGATAGAGTGTCCAGAACGTTATCCCTGAGGCACCCCAAGTAATAGTGTTGCACTTGCACCATCACCTCTCCAAGCGTACCTTTACGGACCTATCTGAGAGTAAGACTCAAACACTGGCGGCTGTTCCTGATGCCATTCCAATAGTTACAGGAGGATCGGGTGTTTCAGCCGATCAAAAGCCTCCGCACAGATGCCAGCATCGATACGTTTATAGAAGATTTGGAAGCTGCTCTTGCCAGTCTTAGGGCTTCAACAACTGAGGGCAAGGCAGTCTCGTTCGAATGTCCACTTCTGAAACCAGACTGGTTGCTGTCCAGGAGGTTGTTCTGTGCGTGAGAGGCTGAAACTTGGTTGAACACAACTCGTTTAAGTGGTTTTCAATGAAAGGTTAGAAGGGAAAAACCGTGCTGTAGCGCCACGATGGTTAAGAGTGGGTTTCTTAAGTAAAGACGTTAAATATGTTCTCTAATCTCAGCACTGTTTGTTTATGGGCAGGTTTTTGAGTCAGTCATGGCATCACTCAGCTACAAGTGAAACGCGAGGCCGTGATCTCAAGTTCGCAGCTCCCCGGCGAACTGCAGCCCTTCACCGGCTCAGATTTCGGCGACACACCAGCACGAGAATTAGCGCTATTTCGGTGAAAAGCGATTACAGAGAATGGTTGAATACACTTAAATTAAAATGCTACTTTTAAAAGTTACACTTTTTATTTCTAATTCTAAATTCTATATGTATGTAATATTGTAAACTATGCTGTATTCACCCAAATTAAATTAAATTTGTCTTGTATTTTGTCCATGGGTGTTTTTGCTTAATAATAAATGTTCATCTTTTGATTATTGCTGTTTGCCTCTTGTAATTCTGTGTGTGATTTTTTATTTAAAATAAATAAAATAAAACAAAACACAAACAACGCAGCATGGTGGGTAAAAAAATGTAACCCAACCAGCTGGGTCAAAATAAACCCATGGGGGTTCTGTCCCATATTTACCCAGCACTGGGTTGCCAAATAACTCAAGTTGGGTTGTTTTTAACCCAGCATTTTTTAGAGTGTAGTTATGTGCAGATATTATCAGAACTAACAGACCTCGCCCCACACGTGGACCCCCTTCTGTTTACAAACATGACGTAACCATGCAAGCACAAATGCAACATAATTTCGACCCAACAGATCAAATTATACAATATAATAATCTTCCTGTCAATCGGGATGAGTCAAGCTGAGTTTTTTAAGCAGTTTTTAATGTATTCGATCAAAATTGATTTGGCTAAAAAAAAGAAAATCTTCCACACTGCAGATTAACACATTTAAGGCCTACAAAGAAAAATACATAAATATATATTTTAATTATAGCTTAAAAGGCTAAGATAAACATTACAATGAAAAGCTGATTTTGTTGATCTCTTATATTATTTCTCTGAGCAGTGTGCTTTAATGTGAAGCAGTAGAGGCCGCGGGAGTGAGTGATATCTCTATAATCCCCAGCTCTCTATACAGCACATAATGGGAACCTAAAAACACGTTCTTGGATCAGGACCTTGGGAACACACACACTCTGAGAGAATCCAGGATTGGCTCACTTACCTGGAGAGCATTTCCCAAAACCATCGTTAGCTAACTAACTATAGCGTTAGTGCCATTGAGCTCTATTGGTAACGACGGAACTTGCGTTTGGGAAACGCAGCTCAGGTGAGCCACTAAACCTGCTTCATGCTGCAGTTTGATGAAACGGAAAGCTGCTTACATCCAGAACATCACAAATAAAGGCAAACCTTCAGAAGAACCAGATTCAGTTAGAGCAAAGACTCGCGATCCAGCAGGACCACAATGCAATGCACTTGGCCAAGAACACCGATTTGTCTCAATTCATGAATCGGCCTGCTCTCCATCAGATCTCTTCTGCCACGCAGGCATCTCATTTAAGACACTTTCAGAATCTTTCCTGTCTCGTTGTAATGACTGTAATGGATCATGAAATGCTATTTCATGTAAACATAATACATGAACCTTCACTAAATGTCTAAATATAACCCGAGGAAGATCGTATGATGATAAAGATGTTCAGCATGCTTCATTATTCGTTATAAGCACACAGATGAGGCTATATCACGTGTATTAATGCCTAAATAAGAAATAGTTTAGCTAAAAATAAAAATTCAGCCATTATTTTATAACCCTCAAGTCATTCAAAATGGTTTGCTGATAGTTTTTCTGTGGAACACAAAATCAGAAATCTTTATCATACAGCAATGATCACACATCAAGCTCCAAAACACACAAAAACACCTTAAAAAGCAGCAGAGAAGTCTGGTTAGGAGACACATGAGAACTAATAAACCTGGTAAATCAGATTTCAGATGACTAGTGAATAACAACCCAGACACAAATGTCTCCTGAGTTCTGAAGGTTTGATGCAGGAGACTCCTGTTCATTCGGAGATCTTCAAGGTTGGTACAGTCTCTCCTTCTGCTGTTGGTTTGTTTGCACTGTCTCTCGTGGAAAACTGTTCTGACTCTGGATTTGACTGCAGTAAACAGCTCCAGATTTAACCTATTAACAGACTGACTGTAATCCAGATGTTTATCAACTTTGGGCTTTTCTCAGAAACACATTTCAAATGCCTTAAATGGAGATTTATTGTTTACCCTCATCCCAAACCCAAACTTTTCTTTTTAAAATATGAAAATCCATCAAATAAATATAAATTCTTACATGTGTAGACCTGCGATAATCTAACAAAACTGAAATAAACCATCCAATTATTGTGTGGAAATCATATTAAAAGAATTGTTTAGCCAACAATGAACATTTGCTGAAAATGTGCTCACCCTCAGGTTATCTGAGATTCAGTGAATGGGTGCCGTCAGAATGAGAGTTGATAAAAACATCACAATAATCCACAGCACTCCAGTCCATCAGTTAACATCTGGAGAAGACTAAAGCTGAAACACATCCAGCATTAAGACGTTTTGCATAATAATCCATAATAACTCTTCCTCCAGTGAAAAAGTGCATCTGCTGTTGTCTCTCACATCCAAATCCAGCCACATATGTGTTTAGAGCTGTTTAAACGCTGCTTGATCTGTGCAGATTTCTCTCCTGATTCACACCAGAACACTGACTCACTGGAGGAAGCGTTATTATGGACTCTATGGTATTAAAACATCTTAATGATGGATTTGTTTCTTACAAACATGCAGCTTTCTACCATAGAATGTTATTAGATCAAGATAATAAAACCGAGAGTGGGAGTGTGCTGAAAGTGGGTTTTGCTCCAGCCTTTTCTTTAAATCTCCACCAGGTCTCAAGATCGTACTGTGGTGGTGTTTAATGTTCTCGTCTTCATCGGAAAAGAGCTGCAGGAATTCATTCCCTTTATTTCACATGTTTTCCATGGAAACGTACCGATGTACAGGTTTGAAAAGACATGAATGTAATGACAAGATTGTGCTTTTAAAGCTTGAATGTCAAACAGATTTGATTTGATACTAGGTGCTGTAGATTATTGTAATCCATTACTGATTACAGATTACATGATGAAAACTAGTTAGCAATGTAATCTAAGTAACTCATTTTAGACTACTTTTTAGATTACTACATCAAACTTGTTTTAAACTTACCCTCAAACGTGCCATATTGATATGAAAAAGCAAAGAGAAACTAAATATATTCCATTATTTGATGACAACTTCATAAATTGCATTAAACATCACACCGATGATGAATAAATGACCACCAGTGTGTGAATAATATGTAATCAATAAAAAGTAACTGTAAGCTGATATTAGCATTTACATGTATATAGCTGTGCATACCAACATTTAGAATCTGACTCCATAGATTACACGTAATCATTCTGATGACACTGTACAGATATGATGAGAATCTGGACGATGATAAGCTGATGCTCTGATCAGAGATGACCATGGAACAGTTTGAGATCCACGGGTCTACACACATCTGATGAGAATATGATGATAAAGTGTCTGGGCAAGAGTGAAATTTCCTTTAAAACTGTGTTTAAATGTTGAGTGGTTTCTAAAAGAAAGAATACAGATTGTGCACGTTTGTCTGGGGCTGTGCGACACACTCTAACAGAAAACATAACACAAACACATTCTCTACTTTATATATAGTTTCTCAGGAACCATCTCTTTAGCTCATTACTGGGAACACATTTGTTCCGGAAATACAATACACACACACACACACACACTATCTCTCTCACACACACACCATACGCATAACACTCTCCTCACACCCATACCCAGCACTCTCTCTCTCACAAACACACGCATACTAACACAAACTCTCACAAACACACTCAATCTCTCTCTCACACACACACACACACACACACTCACTCACACACGCATACACACACACACACTCAATACACACACACACACACACACCCACTATCTCTCTCTCACAACCACCCCACGCTATCTCTCTCACACACAACACCACACACACACACACACACACTCTCACACACACACACACCCCACACACACACGCATACTCATACACACTCACACACACGCGCATACTCATACACACTCACACACACACACACACACACACACACACTCTCTTTGTCACACACACACGCGCATCCTCATACACACTCTCTCACACCCCCACACTCTCTGTCCACACCACACCACGCGCATACTCATACACACTCTCACACACACACACACACACACTCTTTGTCACACACACACACCACACACACACAGCACTAATTTAAATTCTCGTTTTATTTTCATGGTAATGTTAACTGATGTAATAAGTGTATGGTGTAACATAAAAACAGTTACAAACATCTGTATGCATATTTACATTGTATATTTAAGAAAGCTACATCTGTATACAGAAAATACATCTATGACATGAGTTACAGAACTATAAATATTACATCATATATTTAGTATTTTCAAACCATAATAGAAATAGCTAGACATAGATATAAAGCGACAGAAGCAGATTGTGAGCGTTACGGGCGAGTCTACGGCGGATGTGAGGCACTTCTTCAGATGGAGGAGAATGAAGCCGACGGCACTAAAACTAAACGAGTTCACAGGCTCAGAAAACACTGCTATGCTGCAGAATCAAGAACACGAGCACTATGAGAAGCACTCCAGAGTCATATTACCATGAATAGAGAAGAACACGAATAAAACAGTAGCAGCACCTGATTAAACTGGTAGTCACATGAATGCAACGTTACACGCAAAAGCGTTGCATAATCCGCGAGGAACCGCAGAAATCCCGATTCGCCTCCAGCCGGTTCTCCACAGACGCCAGCGATTCACCAGAAGCAGCAACACAAAAGCGCGGTGAGGGTTAAACCATACTGGAGAGCTAGATCGCGATTAACAGTCATCCCATTAAATCTTGCGATGCGGTTAGTGATCGTTTCTAGCTTCAAAAACGTTTGTTCAGAGCACTATTTACTGTCATCGTTCGGCGGTACAAAACTAGAGAGAATCTCCATTAAAATCTCGGATGTCGTCTCCACTACTTTTCAATGTGAAACAGTATTAAGATGTGACCTATGTACACGATGCTGTGAAATCAAACTGCGGGAATAGTGTTGGTATGTACAGCCGGAGGTCCGAGAGCGTCTCGTGGAAATACTTGCATAGAAAGTAAACCGTCGTTCTTTCCCACAACACTGACAGATCATGTTTGCACAAAACGTCTGATTATTAGTCAAAACAAGATTCGGCATCAACATAAACATGCATTTAAAGCGAACGCGTATATTGTCCTCCGTGTTGAACGTCCCTCAGGGTTTGAAAGCGTCTGCGGTCAAAGTCTGGATCAGAAGGATCCCTTGTGGGATTATAATAAGTGCTGCTGGACTGAAAGCATCAGCGCTTTAGGAAGCGTGCATCCCGAACACGATGCAGGAGCAAAACAAGAGCACAAGAGTCTGTATCTTACCGCATTTCTCCGCCTGGTACTGATAGCGTGGAAAAGAAAAGGTCACGGTTAATAACTGCACGAAAAAGCAGAAATCCCTTTAGCGTACGTGTTACACCGTGTCCTAACTGCAATAAAAGGCATCTTTTTTTAGTTTTTGTCCTAACTAGCTGCGGCGATAACACTTTCGATAAATAGATAATAGATACATTTCTATTTTAGAAACTGTTTGCATGTCTGCGACGTCGCGGCTGGAACAACAACGACATGCAAACTATACGACAGTGATAATCTCAGGAACTGATTATGTGCTCTATTCAAAGTTTGAATATCATTTTGTGTGACCCTATTATTAATTGAGCCATTTTTAATTGAGTCTTACTCAAATTTTAGTTATCATATTTAGTCAACCTTGTCCTGTTTTCATCAATGAAACGTATGAGCATTTTAGTAAGGTTTTAGTCAAATCGAAGTCACATTTTCGTCATGCTGTATAGTGGTTAAACTGATAAAAAAATTATTTTTGATCAAATTTATAATCGTAATGATTGATGTCATTTGAGAAATGTACTTTTGCATTTCAGGTATTGCACTTTCACCAGTAAGCACAAATCGATAGAATGTGGACTCATGGTGTATTTTACCTCATCTAGTGTACAGATTTATTATAGGCATTTTATTATATAAATTCAGGGCTCGCAAAATCGCTAGCTCGACGCCCCCCCCCCCCCCCACCCCCCCCGGGGCTATTGTGTTTTCCAGTCGGGCTACCAAAATGTTTCACCGCTCTGCCCGACGGGCTATCTTACATGCAGATAAAAAACTCCTTCAACACTCCTCAAGTGAGTTATCAAACTTAAGGCCATAAAAAGTTTTAAATACGTTAAATGGTATAAGAAATGTCTTAATTATAATTTCAAGAGGTCTTGCAGTTGGGGACGGAAAGACAAGCGTCGCGATACGGCTGGATTAAACTTCAAAAGGCAATGATGTCATTGAATAAATATGAGCGCTGCACGTTTTACGTCAAAACACGGCGCGGATGTCTTTATCTGAATGTGTCTGAAGAGAACAGACTGTCCTCAGAAACGTGTCGTTGGCATTTTAATTTCATTTGACTTATAGTTCCTGATAAAGCAGCGTTTATGAGCATGGAGGTGCTTTGTGTGCAGCCGTTACCGGGGAAAACACAGTATTTCAGCTCCTAAAGCGCCACCTCGTGGCAGACAATGAATTTGCATTTCCAATAAGCCTTTCTTGCTGTTTATGGTCAGATCAATGCAAATATCAACTCATGTTTTTACACAGCAAACACAGAGTTGTAAATGAGAAAGACGTTAATGTGCCTTCTAACATCTAAACAATTAAGACAGTAGATTATAACTTTTTAAATTGCAATTATGCTTGATTTATCCCTGTTCATAAAAATGGTTGATGGTTAAAAAGGCTAGAATGCTGTTGTATAAGATTTTTTTTTTGTGAAAACCTGTATCTGAATTGTAAATCATGTCATTTTATGGCTCAGTATTGTATGTTACCATAGACATTGTCCAAGCCCACTTATACTGTGTTCATTTTACTTGTGCAGTTCTTAAAATGGGTCATAAATTGCCTTATTTAATTTTTTTAAAATTCTGCAGATACACTGTAAATAGTGAAATAAAATTCCTTCCTTCATATTTGTGTATTGAAAATATTTTTTGATTGACATTTAAACTCCTACCTGATTTCTATTTTAAAAAAAAAAGGTATTATTTTATTTGGGCTATTAAATTAATTTGAGTCCCAACTCTTAATATACCTGCCTTGAAATTCCAAGGAATTCCAAATGGTAATCGTCTCTTTCTCTGTAAAACAACAGCGGTCGAGTAATGCATTTATACAGCATCAAATCGCAAACATACCGTCGAGGTCTCGATGACATAACCCAGGACCTATTCAGGGATTAGACTCTTGATATCTGGCCACTCCACTCAACGAGAGCTCGAGCGTAGTAGAGGCTGCAGGAGCCGTCCCCAGTACATTTTGTCTCCTTTTTTGATGAAAATAAAGAGGTTTTTGTTAAAGTTTTTATTTTTTGGAATAAATTTTAGTCTCGTCTTATATCGTCAACGAAATTGCATGTTGATATAGTCTTAGTTAACGTTTATTGACCTTATTGTCGTCTCGTCTTCGTCTCGTCTTAGTCATGGGAAAAAAGCTCATCAACGAACATTTTTCGTCAGAGTCGTCGGTACCGGAATTACACGATGTCAAAGTGACGGAGCGGACCTCGATTTTCCGTCGCTGCTAAAAAAATTCCATAAATTACGGAAAATTTTCAGATAACGCGACTTCTGCCCTAGCCATACTGAAAGCAACAACAGATAGTTTTCCTCAGATCGTGAAAATAAAGCAAAGATACACGTTAAAACTGCAAACCAACAAGCGCACTCCCTAACAAAGATGGTATCAGACACTCGGTATGTGCATTTAATAATGTTAAAAGGTTTGATATTTATGAATTAGATCACAAACCTATCCATTTCGTTGCGAGTGCAGTGCGTTTCTTAGAGAGCCCGCCACCACACACGCTTCTGATTGGCTGTGATGTTTGATTGATTCTGTCGTGTCTGGTGTGGATAGCTACATTGCGTGTAGTTAGGACACGGTGTTAGAGCTCTGTACAAGACACGATAGTACTGTTATTTCTTCACACGGTTACACGCGACGTGCGCCCCGGCGTGTATTTCCAGACACTCCTCCTGGCGTCAGGAGCTCCACGAGCAACGCTCCACCCGTCTCGGGTCAGTGAAAGCAGCGGTGTCCGGTCCGGCTCAGCCCACGGCCTTGTGCTTTCCTCCGCAGCAGCGGCAGGCCTCTCCACAGCGGTGGCAGGCGCGCAGTGGCGGGTAGCAGCACATGCAGGGCGCCAGCAGAGACAGCCCCAGCAGCGCCAGCCAGCGCACACAGAACTGCTCCTCGCTGACGTCGCAGGAGCACGGGTCCGAGAAGTCTCCCTCCGAGTCGGACATGCAGTGGTACAGCATGCTCTCGGCGCACAGCATGCAGCTCAGCCGGTAGATGCACTGCTTGATGGGGTCGGGCGCGTCCTGGCACTGGCCCCGCTGGTTGTCCTCGTGGTTGAACATCTCTCGGCAGTAGATGCAGCGTGAGCGCTCTCCGTCCTCTCGCCTCCGCCGGCCCCACGGCTGCTGCGTCTTGACCGAGTCCTTGCCGTCCAGCTTGGAGAAGGCGGCGGAGGCGTCTGGGGGGGGGGGGGGGGGGGGGGGGGTCCGGGCTCGCTCGTGCTCTTGGTCCTGCTTCCACAACACCGGCTGCCGGTAGTCCTCGTAGCCTCGGATGAGGACGTCCTTGCGCGGGTTGATGCGGACGATCTCCTCCTCGTCTATGTGAAAGCTCACGTGCCGCCTGCCGCTGGAGGAAACCTGAGAGAAACCAGACAGCCTGAGAAACTAAAGAATTTATTTACACACCTTCTCAAATTATATCAGTTTATTCGCTATAGTTTGGAACAGGGGTGTCAAACTCAATTCCTGGAGGGCCACAGCCCTGCAGAGTTTAGCTCCAACAGTAATTAAACACAGCTGATTAGGGCTGGGACAATAAATCGATGCATCGCGAATTCTGAGACTTTCCGAAGGCATTACGATTCTCTCTTGAATCGAGTCTGAGCTTAGTTTTTAACAGCAGATGGCACTGCAGGCTTTAGAAACCGCAGTACTCTGCTTGCTTCCAGTTCCTTACACGCGCACCACTTGAACCTAAAATAATCATTCATAAAGTTTGAAAAGGTTGACGGGAATTACAAGGATGTTCACATTGGGCTGTGTTTACGTTAATCTCGCATCATAAAAGCCGATGTGCAAGTACACTTAACCCCTTACATTACTCAGCCAAACGCACAAGCGCTCTTCTCCGTGAGCATTTGAGTGTGCGGTTAAAAACTAGCCTAGAGTGCCATCTGCTGTTGAAAACTAGCCTAGAGCGCCATCTGCTGTTGAAACTAGCCTAGAGCGCCATCTGCTGTTGAAAACTAGCCTAGAGCGCCATCTGCTTTAAAACTATCCTAGGACGCCATCTGCTGTTGAGAAACTATCCTAGCGCGCCATCTGCTGTTGAAACTAGCCTAGACACCAATCTGCTGTTAAACACTGAGCCTATGAGCGCCATCTTCTGTTCAAAACTAGCCTAAGCGCCATTCGTTAAAACTACCTCCGCGCCATCTGCGTTGAAAAACTCGCCTAAGCCCACTGCTGTTAAAACTACCTAGACGCGCCAGCCTATGCGTCATCTGCTGTTAAAAACTAGCCTAGAGCGCCATTCTGTTGAAAACTAGCCTAGAGCGCCATCTGCTGTTAAAAACTAGCCTAGAGCGCCATCTGCTGTTAAAAACTAGCCTAGAGCGCCATCTGCTGTTAGAAACTAGCCTAGAGCTCCATCTGCTGTTAAAAACTAACCTATCGAGCGCCATCTGCTGTTAAAAACTAACCTATAGCGCGCCAACCTAGAGCGCCATCTGCTGTTTGAAAATTAACCTTGAGCGCCATCTGCTGTTAAAAACTAGCCTAGAGTGCCATCTGCTGTTAAAAACTAGCCTAGAGCGCCATTCTGTTGAAAACTAGCCTAGAGCGCCATCTGCTGTTAGAAACTAGCCTAGAGCTCCATCTGCTGTTAAAAACTAACCAAGAGCGTCATCTGCTGTTATAGAGCGCCCTCTGCTGTTAAAAACTAACCTAGAGCGCCAAGCCTAGAGCGCCATCTGCTGTTAAAAACTAACCAAGAGCGCCATCTGCTGTTATAGAGCGCCATCTGCTGTTAAAAACTAACCTAGAGCGCCAAGCCTAGAGCGCCATCTGCTGTTAAAAACTAACCTAGAGCGCCAAGCCTAGAGCGCCATCTGCTGTTAAAAACTAACCTAAGCGCCAACCTAGAGCGCCATCTGCTTTTAAAAACTAACCTAGAGCGAACTAACCTAGAGCGCCATCTGCTGTTAAAAACAAACCTAGAGAGCGCCATCTGCTGTTAAAAACTAACCTAGAGCGAACTAGCCTAGAGCGCCATCTGCTGTTAAAAACTAACCTAGAGCGAACTAGCCTAGAGCGCCATCTGCTGTTAAAAACTAGCCTGGAGCGCCATCTGCTGTTAAAAGCTAACCTATGGAGCGCCATCTGCTGTTAAAAACTAGCCTAGAGCACCATCTGCTCTTAAAAACTAAGCTCAGAATCGATTAAAGAGAGAATCACGATGCCTTCGGAAAATCTCAGAATCGATCCACGAATCGCGATCCCTACAGCTGATCCACGAATCAAGTCCTTCAGGCTTATTTGAAAACTACAAGGTATGTGTGTTTGGAGCAGGGTTGGAACTAAACTCTATTGGAACTATTACCTGTGGTAATAATATATGACAAATACTCAGTTAAACTGTGTCAGAAAAAAAATTATCTTGATAATGTCAGATAACTTTGATGGAAAGGTATATAACAAAACATGGTCAGGTCAAAGTGTCTGAATAATTTTTTGTCCCAAATTTTTATCAATTTTACTGGTTGTAAAAGTTGTGGCTATACTCTGTCACAGTTCACTTTATTTTGCTATACTCACTTACATAAATTAACTATACTGTCCTGCACCCACAAGTAAAAAAATATAAAAAATTATATCTAGTGTCTGAATAATTTTTGGTTTGACTGTGGCTCTCTGACATCCAGCTGACTCGGGCGCATCGATCCCGAAACAATATATCCATACTGATGAAAGTCATCGATACTTTATATGGATACTAAGATGTTTTATTTACCAGTGATTTTGTTTATTTAATTTAAAAAAATTACACGTACAGTATGCACTGTATTGGACAAATAACCTACGTTAGCGAATAATTGTGTAGGATAGAACTATTTTCCTGCTCATCGGAACACACGCAAATGCTGAAAGACAGAATCAATCAATCAATCACAGAGAGCGCTCACTCACTTCTGACAGTGCATTCTGCGCTTCCCAAAACTATCATAAAGCATTGATGTTTTTGGGAACGGCAGCACAGAACAATGGAGGACAACTTATCAGAGGACAGAAAAAACATATGTTTGAGTTATTTCACAATAAACAAATTGAAATTGTAGCCTACATAGTTTGTGCAATTACATTTATCTACATAGAATGTTAAAGGTTCATATTGATCATTTTCTGTAATGTTAATATAAATCACACATTGTCAGAGAAAAAGGTTGTATTTTATGCGTGCAACAGCCTGTCACTGGCAGTCCCTTATGAAAACGAACCATGGTTTTACTAAAGTTCAACTATAGTATTTGTTGATTTCCATGGTTACCACTACAGTATCCTGCCCACATTTAACCTAATAAGTTGCAATTAAGGCGTACTGAATGTTAAAATGCATGTCAAATATAAAGTTAAGTGGGCATCTTTACCCATTTTACTCGTAGTAATTTAATACATTTCATAATTTAAAAGTATCGTATCGTATCGATATCGACGATACTGGCCTTTAAAAGTATCGGCATCGTTTCGAAAACAAAATAGGTGGTATCGCCCATACCCTACTGCAGTGGTGATGCTGTTTAAGCACAGGCTCAAAATATTTTCATGCTTTTACTGTAACGCTCGAAAAATATTTGCTAGGTGTGTAGATGATCTACAGAGGCGTCTGGGAAATTTACATATCAACACAGAGAACAGGTAACTCTAATCTACTCTAATCTCAGCTACTCACTAGTCGCTTTCACAGCTTCATTATGTTTATGATCAAACTATTCTAACGCAAACTTTCAGGGAAAGTGCTTTTAAATAAAGACTGAAAGAGTTGTTAGATGATGGCGATGCTGAAGCCATGTGACCGTGGTGTAGTTCGATTATAGACTACATTTAGCTTTTTACTTCTGATAATTGCATTTAGGCTTCAAAATTCATAAAAGTTATGTTCATTTGTGAAGATTATCATGATGAAAATTTGTAAGAATCATAAACATTTGTTGGCCACAGAGCTTATTTTCTGGGTTTGTGGAGGAACCCATGTGTGTAAACTTAGCAGCCTACAATAATGTGTGTGTGTGTGAGAGAGCGAGAGAGAGAGAGAGAGAGAGAGAGAGAGAGAGAGAGAGAGAGAGAGAGAGAGAGAGAGAGAGTGTTGGGTGTGTGTGTGTGTGGTGTGTGTGAGAGTGTGTGAGAGAGAGAGAGAGAGAGAGTGTGTGTTTGAGAGAGAGAGAGAGAGAGAGAAGAAGAGAGAGAGAGAGAGAGAGAGTTGGTGTGTGTGTGTGTGTGTGAGAGAAAGAGAGTGTGAGAGAGAGAGAGAGAGGAGAGAGAGAGAGAGAGTGTGTGTTGTGTTGTGTTTTGGTGCTTACCGGTGGAGGCAGGAACCGCTGGCTGGCAGTAAGAGACTCGTCGAAGGGCTGAGCTCGAACATAAGAGCCGTGGAAGGGTTCAGTAAACACGACACTACGAGAACAGAAGACGTCCCTCACCGGAGTACCGACAGACACTGTCTCCTGTCAATCACAGCACACTCACGCATTAGCAAGATGAGTAGATGAGTTTGGTTCTTCATCATATTTGGAGAAATGTAGCATTACATTATTTGCTCACCAATGGAACCTCTGCAGTTTAATGGGTGCCGTCAGAATGAGAGTCCCAGCAGCTGATAAAAACATCACAAGTATCCCCAGCACTCCAGTCCATCATTTATATCTGTAGAAACTAAGAGCTGAACTAATCCATCACTGAGACGCTTTTTTACTAATCCATAATCATAATAACCTTCTCCTGAAAAGTGCATCTCCTGTTGTCTCTCACATCACAATCCAGCCACATATTTGTTTAGAGCTGTTTTGGATCATTTTTCACTGGAGGAAGAATTATTATGGATTATGGATTTAGTTAAAAACGTCTCAATGCTGGATGTGTTTCAGCTTTTGTCTTCCCAGATGTTCACTGTGGACTGGAGTGCTGTGATTATTGTGATGTTTTATTCGAGGGCTTGTGTTTGTACTCTCTTCTGACGCACCCATTCACTGCAGAGCATCCATTGCTGAGACACTGATGCAGTGCTACATTTCTACAAACCTGATGAAGAAACAAACTCATCTACATCTCGGATGACCTGAGGGTGAACACATTTTCATTTTTGGCTGAACTGTTCTTTTAACACTTTCAGTAAAATTGAAATAAAATCATGAAGCTCATTCTACAGATGACAGATTACAGATGATCAACAGCAACATGTTAATTTACAGCAGCTTTGACGAGCTCATATTAACTGAGACACAGAGTATTCACAGTTTGAATTTTCTGCTTGACCTGGTTCTGCTGTATGACTAATGAATCTTTCAAAGATACACACGTACATCAACACGGAAATCTAAAATCCTGATGTTAAAAAGCTCTTGGGCATTAAATGCATCATCTGCTGAAATGCATGTGAGCCAGTATCAGCACGAGCAGAGCCTGCTGGAACACACCAGCAGAGGGAGCTCTGAACCAGACGCTCAAACACGCCTGAGTCACGTGACGCCTCTGACAGCAGCCATCACTGATGATCACACGAGCCGCACCAGACCCTCCACATGACCAGCCCATCACAGCATGATCTGACAGCATCACTCTTCACCTGTGTGACCCCTCACACACACACACATCAGCGCACCTCCACCTGTGCCACAGCAGGAGACGCACTCACATTACAAGAAACAGAAAGAGGAAAAATCACACTGACACCGAGTAACACTGAGTGAGTGTGCGCGTAGTCACATGAGTGGAAAAGTGTGTCCAGCTCTGTTTATATCTCTGTGCTCCAGTAATGAAAATCCTTTGGTTGCTAAGAGACACTTCCCTCACACAAACAACACAAACACACACACACACACACACTCACACACACACACACAAACACACACGAGTGCACACACTCAAACACACACAGACTCACTCACTTGCACTCGCAGACTGACACACAAACACACACAGACTCACTCACTTGCACTCGCAGACTGACACACAAACACGCGCACACACACCACAGAACACACACACACACACACATGCAGACTGACACACACACTCACATGCACACACACACACACACCGATGCACACACTCGCACTCACACTCAAACACACACAGACTCACTCACTTGCACTCGCACACTCACTCAAGCGCACTCGCGCGCACACACTGAACACGGCACTCACAAACACCTCAAACGCACACGCACTTTTCAGACACACTCTTCCACACCTCACACACACAACACACACACACACACACAAACACACACACACGCTCACACACACACTTGCCGAGGACACCTGAACGCACACTCACAAAATACGCAACTCTTCAGACACACTCGCCACAACACAACTCTCGTACACATGCACTCGCAGACGAACAACACCCATGCGTGCACACACTACACTCATTTGTACACACACGCACGCACGCACACACACACAGACTCACTCACTCACTTGCACTGGCAGAAGATACCCAAACACGCGCACTCCCTCGCGGCACACACTGACACACGCATACTCACAAACACTCAAACTCCCACGCACTCCTTCAGTCACACTCGCGCACACACACTCACTTACTCTCGTACACACACACACACACACACTCGCAGACTGCTACACACACACATGGTGACACACTCACAAACATACTATTACATTTGTACAGCACTTTTACGCGCACCGCCCTTGACACACGCGCACTCACAAACACTCAAACTCACACGCACTCCTTCAGACACACTCTCACACACGCGTGCAGACTCACTCTCACTCATACACACCTACAAATACACTCGCTTGCACTCACTCACATGCGCACACACTGACACACGCACACTCACAAACACTCAAACTCACACGCACTCCTTCAGACACACTCTCACACACGCGTGCAGACTCACTCTCACTCATACACACCTACAAATACACTCGCTTGCACTCACTCACACGCGCACACACTGACACACGCACACTCACAAACACTCAAACTCACACGCACTCCTTCAGCCACACTCTCAAACACGCGTGCACACTCACTCTCGCTCATACACACTTACAAATACACTCGCGTGCAGCTAACTCACACCGCCGCACACACTCACGCACACTCAAACTCACACGCACTCCTTCAGACACACTCTCAAACACGCGTGCACGCTCACTCTCGCTCATACACACTTACAAATACACTCGCTTGCACTCACTCACACGCGCACTCACTAATGCGCACACACTGACACACAAACACTCAACTCACACATACTCCTTCAGACACACTCGCTCACACACACTCACTCACACACACACACATGCGTGCACACACTCACAAACATACACACAATTGTACACACACACATACACTCGCAGATGACACACACACAAACAACAACACACACACACACACACACACGAGGAACCATCACAAACACAAACAGACTCACTCACTCACAAAACAGTGTGCACACACGCGCTCGCACATCACCCTCACCAACTCGCACACTCATTTCACTCGCACCATGGCACACACGTGCACTCACAGACACTCAAACGCACTCCTTCAGACGCACTCTCACTCATACACACTCACTTGCACTCACTGACACATGCTCCTTCAGACACACTCACTCGCAGACTGACACACACGCGCGTGCGTGCGTGCACTCTCACTCATACTCACACACTTACAAACACACACTCACACACACACGCGCACTCACAAACACTCAAACTCACACGCACTCCTTCAGACACACTCACTCACTTACTCTCGTACACACACACACACACGCACTCGCAGACTGACACACACACACATGCGTGCGCAACTCACAAACATACACACATTTGTACACCATGCTCGCACGCACTCGCAGACTGACACACACACACACGCCGACAACAATGAAACACGTACACGCACAGCATACTCAAACTCACACACACACTCACTCACACACACACACACTCACTCACTCGCACACTGACACACACATGCATGCACTCGCACTCAATCACATTCGCACACACACACCACTCACACACATTTGTACACACACTTGCACTCACAAGTGCACTCACGCACGCTCATACTCACACTCACTCACAAGTGCACTCACTCTCACACGTGCGAACACACTCACACTGACTCACACTCAATCACACACACTCAAGCACACTCGCACCTGTATGCACACACACACTGTCTCACACACTCACGCACATGCACTCACACATACTCACTCACACACACACAATCATGCGTCTCACACACGCGTTGATTTTGATGCAGATGTAGTTGTTTCAATTTAAGTATTTTTATGCCAATTTGGGGACATTGCGTAACAAAAAAATGCTGTATGGAAAAGTGAAGATGCACATAAATCTTTAAATGCATGTAAAGAATGTGCGCCCAAACGTTATCTTTCATCTGATAAGAACACATACGAATAAACTATGATGGAAACACACTTACCAAATAAATTCATCGATGCCAAGTGACTTGAAGTCATATGACTTTGTTTAACAGATCATGTGACCGGATAACTGGACTGTTTCCCGTTTGCAGAAACTTACAATATATCTGATAGTTCAGCTAAAACATCTTTCAGGAAAACTCTAGAAAACAGTTCTGAATGTTGTGAGTTGTGAACATTGTGACCTTTATCCAGTGCGTGTGACTACAAAGACTGCACAGCCTCATAGCCACGCTTTCCTCTGTTAAATTTAAAATGGCGTCTAACCTGACTAACATCTGTTATAACACTTATTTCATGTTTACTGCACATTCTGACCGCACACGTGCACACACACACACACACACACACAGTGCGCTCCATCTGAAGAGAGAAAAGCAGATCTGCTGTCTGTGTGTTCTGATGAGTCTGGGTCTGACGCACACGTACACAGAGCAGAACTCCCAGCATGCCCTGCGGCGGACAGCAGCTCTACTGTAACTCAGGAGCAGAGCGTCGCTCACCTGCTGCTCTGACAGAAACACACGTGACTGACTGTGGCTCTGCATCACCATGGAGACACGCTCACCTCTGCTGCCTTTTAGCTCTTAATCTGTGAATGAATCAAACACGACGCTGCAGGAGACGGACGAGACTCCTGAGCCACAGCACCTCTGCAGCGTTACTGGAGTATCATTTATATACTATTACATTTTCATTCATATTTTGATTAGCTTTTATTTTATATATTGTAATGGAGTTATTTTTTGCCATTGTTATCATGTTTTTACAAAACAAAAAAAATTTTTTTTAACTGTTTATTTTATTTATTGATTTTTATTGATATCCCATTAGTAAATTTCAGTAATTCAACTTATTTCAGTTGGTTGCCAAGGGAACCTTTCTAATTTTTGTTTAGCTTATGTTTTAAATATTTATATATTATTGTATAGCTTCATTTTAATTAACAAAAATTTGTTTTAATAGCTTTAGCTCACAATATTAACCTGTAGCTGTGCTCCACTTTTCAACACACCTCACAGGACCAGAGAGAGACACACCTGTGATCATGTGTCCAGTCACACAGAGGAACCATGGGTATCTGAGGCTTCAGACACACCCGTCTCTCTGCCGTGATGAACACCGGTGGTCTGTGATGTGGTTGTTGTGTGTGTTTTGTGTGGTGTGTCTGTGAGAGAGAATATGTGTGAGTATTGACTCTGAGTGGTGTGTGGGACGGACTATGCGTGTGTGGGATCGCGTGTGTGTGTGTGTGTGTGAGAGAGACTATGTGTGAGTATTTGACTCTGAGTGACTGTGTGTGTGCGTGCGACTCTGTGTGTGTTGTGTGTGTGTGTGTGTGTGTGTGTGTGTGTGTGTGTGTGTGTGTGTGTGTGTGTGTGTGGTGTGTGTGTGTGTGTGTGATTGTGAGAGAGACTATGTGTGAGTATTTGACTCTGAGTGACTGTGTGTGTGCGTGCGACTCTGTGTGTGTGTGTGTGTGTGTGACTCTGTGTCCCTCACCTGTGATGAAGGTTCTTCAGGAGCGTCCGTGTCGCTGTACGGTGCGCCTCCTGCAGGTGAACATCACACATTCAGATCAAACAGCATCAGCTGTACTGTTAAAGCATTTCTAGCACTCAAGGCCGTGTGTGGTTTACTACGGTAAGAACTCCCTGAAGCGTGGTAAAATCACTGTGAGAGGCATTAAACAGCAGCAGCACTGTGACGTCAGACAGGCCCTTCAGCACGACTCAGATCACACACTGATTCATCTGCAGGGCCAGCAGCTGTTTGTCTTTAATTAGCAGCATCAGCTGATGAGATTTCTGTTTGGCCCATGAGTGTTGAGATCAGGACTTTTATTTTGACCGCACTATATGGTTTATTTAAACTGCAAAGGTAAAATATAAATGTAAATTATTACGACAGATGTGAAGGGGGAGGAGAATGTATAACGTGCATCACGTTTACTCGATAAAACACTTCCACAGAGGATACAGCTGTGGAGCGAGGAAACCAGGAGAGATACAGAGAAGCAGCCCAGTCAGCTCAATGAGCAGATTACTGATGAACTGCTGCTCAGTGTTCACTTGCCTTCAGTCACCTGCCCAACACATTCTGTGATTGTAGAAAATACCCTTACAGAATTAAGAAGCTCCTATCTGAAGTTTAAATCTTTTTTTCTCACAGATTTATTTTTAATCAAAGTCAATTTTTTTCATATTGATGCATTTTTCAAGTAATATTTTGTACAATTATTTGAGAAAATATTATGTTCACTGCAGACATTATGCGTGTTATTTACTTTGATATCATGTAGTCCTATAACGGCCTCTCTGCTCTGTAATACGAGGGGTGTGAGAGTAGATAGTACAAGGATAGTAATACCAGTACATTTTGACATTTTTAGGTCCCCATGAGGAAACAAGCTTATAAATCACACAGAATGAAGCGTTTTGAGGATGTAAAAATGCCTGTAGTTTAGTGTGAGGGGTAGGGTTAGAGTAGAGGGATAGAAAATAAGGTCAAAAAAACCCATTATGCCTCGGGAGAAACTGTGTGTGTGTGTGTGTGTGTTATAGGTGTGATGGGAGGTGGATAATGTGAGTGAGTTGTGTGTGTGTGTGAGTCGGGACGAGTGAGTGTCATGTGTGCATGAGGTTGTGTGTGTGTGTGTGTTGTGTGTGTTATATGTGTGAGTGAGTGAGTGAGTGAGTTTGTGTGTGAGTGAGTGAGTGAGTGAGTGTGTGTGCATGAGGTTGTGTGTGTGTGTGTGTGTGTGTGTTATATGTGTGAGTGAGTGAGTGAGTGAGTCTGTGTGTGTGTGTGTGTGAGTGAGTGAGTGTGTGTGCAGAGGTTGTGTGGTGGTGTGGGTGGCATGAGGTGTGTGTGTGTGTGTATATGTGTGAGTGACCGTGAGGGTGAAGTCTGTGTGTGTGTGTGTGTGAGTGGGTGAGTGTGTGTGTGAGTGAGGTTTGTGTGGTGTGTGTGTGAATGAGGTTGGTGTGGGTGTGTGTGTGATGGTGAATGAGGTTGTTGTGTTGTGGTGGTTATATGTGTGCAGATGTGCGTGTGGTGTGTGTGTGTGCGGGTGGGTGTGCATGAGGTTGTGTGTAGGTTGTTATAGTTGTGCGTGTGTGTGTGATGTCGAGTGTGTGTGTGTTATATGTTGGGCAAGAGGTGAGTGAGGGACTAGAGTGTGTGTGTGCAGTGCATGAGGTGTGTGTGTTGTGTGTGTTATATGTGTGAGTGAGTGAGTGAGTCTGTGATGGTCCGTGTGTGTGTGCGTGCGTGTGTGAGTGAGTGAGTGAGTGTGAGTGTGTGCGTGTGTGAGTGTGTGTGCATGAGTGCGTGAGTGTGTGCGTGAGTGTGTTGTTATATGTGTGCACGATGAGGTGGTGTGTATGTGTGTGTGGGCCTGAGTTGTGTGATGGTGTGTTTATATGTGTGAGTGACGCGTGAGTGGTGCATAGCTTGAGTGGTGTGTGTGTGTTATATGTGTGCACACCGTGAGTGACCTGGTGCATGAGTGAGGTGTGTGTGTGTGGTGTGTGAGTGTGCATGAGGTTGTGTGTGTGTGTGTGTTATGTGTGAACGAGTGGGAAGTATGTGAGTGCGCTGTGTGTGTGTTTATATTCGTGAGTGAGTGAGTGGCATGCGTGTTGTGTGCATGAGGTGGGTGTGTGGTGCGCAGGGGTGCATGAGGTGTGTGATGTGTTATATGTGTGATGGGGTGAGTGTAGAATGAGGTGTTGTGTTCCTGGTGAACGAGTGCGGTGAGTGAGTTGTGTGTGTGTGTGTGTGTGTGTGTGTGTTGTATAGTGTAGAGTGAGTGAGTGTGAATGCGTGTGTGAATGAGTGTGTGTGGTGTGCGCGTACGGCATGAAGGGTGTGGGTATGGTTGTGTTATATGTGGAGTGTGCAGTGAGTGTCGTGTGTGTTATGTGTGCAAGAGTGAGCGTGAGTGTGTGTGTGTGTGTGCTGTGTGTGTGTGGTGTGCCTGGAGGTTGTGTGTGTGTGTTTAGGGTGAGTGAGTGAGTGTGCCAGAGGTGGTTGTGTGGTGTGTGTGTGTGTGAGATATATCGTGGTGCAAGAGGTGACGTAAGGTGAGTGAAGTGAGTGAGGGAAGTGAGTGTGTGCCGTGTGTGGTGGTGTGTGTGTGATGAGGTTGTGGTATGTGTGTTATAGGTGTGAAGTGAATGAAGGGGGGTGTTTTTTTTTTTTGGGGGGGGGGGTCCATGAGTGAGGTGTGTGTGTGTGTGTGTTATTATGTGTGCAAGAGCGTGAGTGAGGTTGTCGTGGTGTGGGGTATATGTGTGCACGTGTGATGTGCGGGTGTGTGTGTGTGTGGTGTGTGGAGTATAGGTGCGGAACGAGTGAGTGAGTGAGTGAGGAGTGTGTGTGTGTGTGGTTGGTGTGTGTGTGTGCATGAGGTTGTGTGTATGTGTGTTATATGTGTGAGTGTGAGAGTGTGAATGGTGAGTGGGTTGTGTGTGTGTGTGTGGTTATATGTGTTGCACGATGTGAGTGAGTGTGTGTGTGTGTGTGTGTGTTTATGTGTGCACGACGTGAGTGAGGTGTGGTGGGTGCTGTGTGTATATGTGTGCAAGAGTGAGTGAGTGTGTTGTGTGTTGTGTTGTGATATGTGGGCAGACTGTAGGAGTGTGGGTGTGGGTGGCATGAGGGTGTGGTATGTGTGGTATAGTGTGAGTGAATGAGTGCCTTGCATGACTGTGAGTGTGTGTGTGGTGTGTGTGGGGTAATGTGTGCACGAGTGAGTGAGTTGTGTGTGTGCTTCTGTGTGGTGTTATATGTTGGGCAGACCGTGATGTGAGTGTGGGTTGTGTGGGTTATATGCTGTGCACGAGTGAGTGAGTTGTGTGTGTGTGTGTGTGTGTATATGTGTGCAGAGTGATGAGTGTGTGTGTGTGTGTCTATATGTGCACGCATTGAGTGAGTAGTGTGTGGGGCAGGGATGCAAACTCATCAAGGGTGAAAAAGGTGACAATTAAAACAAAAATTTTTAAAACAATATTTACACCCTTTATTATTATTTTGACTCTATAGTTGTGCAGTAAAATTCACTTTAAAGCAGAGGTGGAAAAGGTATGAAAATATTCTACTCAAGTAAAAGTACCAGTACATTAATGAAATTTTACTTAAGTACAAGTAAAAGTACCAGTCTAAAAACCTACTCAAGTAAAAGTAAAAAGTAGCTAAATTACTCCGTTACATCTAAACAGTGGGAGGGAGGCAAAAATGGGATAGGCCAAGGGTGTCAAACTCCACAGCCCTGCACAGTTTAGATATAACACTAATTAAACACATCTGATCCAGCTAATATAATCATTTAGGCTTATTGGAAACTACATGGTATGTGTGGTCGGAGCAGGGTGGACTAAAACTCTGCAGGGCTGTGGCCCTCAGGAGCGGAGTTCGACACCCCGGGAAGGCCTATAAAATGCAAAAACAGTTGTTTTTTAATAAATAATCAGTTATTTAGAATTGGGCTGTTAACCAGGCTTGTGCTTGTGCTATCTCTTACGTATCGATGGCTCGCGCACCTCAGACCCCGTGGTAATAACATATTTAATTTCAGCTACATTGCATGGCCAAAACACACATTAGATGGCAATCGGAAGTTATTACAAAAACACTCGATGTGTTTTTAAAGTGAGTTTTGGGTAAAAGTGGAATAGAAATATTATTTAATTGTCTTATGTAGCAGGATGCTACAGTGTGCATAATGGCACCAAGGAACACGTGCTTCTCCCGGCTCGTGTAACCGCCTAGTAGAACGGAGATCTGCATATGATCGGAGCTCCACGCAGCTCCCGAGCGACTCTCCGGTTGCAAATGAATGAAGGATACGACAACGTCGGTAGCTTGGCGGTAGAAACAACGGCAGTATGATCCACGAGGACGTTTCATTTGTAACACAAATAAACACAGCAGTGTAAATGCAGCCTTCCATCTAAGCGGGCTGGGAAGACATTAAACACTACCAGCATCACGTGGCCGCCTCATCTCTAGTGTAACCGAGCTGTGAACTAGCAGCTGTGTCGACTGATTGTGCAGACCGATCGGTGTATTACAGCACCGCGAGAGCTGAAGAGAGCAGACTGCTCCGTGCGCGTTCGAATCGCTCTCGCGGATGATCGATCGGCGCCGCACCTCTTCTAGTCGAACACACCAGCTAGTGCTGCAAGCTTATTGGCTCACTGACGCTGATGAGATTAAAACCTTAGGTATCGAAATCTCGTACCGAACGACGAGACGTTTTTTGATACTCGATGGTACCGAGGCAATTCGGACGGTGCCTAAAAAGTATCGAACCTGATACCCAGCCCTAGACCTGACATTATCAAGTATATCACAAAAACAGACAGATTGTGTGATTGAGTCTATTAAAACGCATTTAGAATCATCAAAATTCAAGGCATTCTAAATTGTATATGGCAAAAACGCTTCTGTATGCATTTTATATTTATTTAATTGGTTAACTAATCACCAGTGCGCTTTTCTTTTCTCGTTTTTTTCTACACCAGTGCCGTTTGATTCAGTGATTTGATTCATGGTAACACAGTCATGAGTGCTTTGCTTCCTGAATCGAATCCAGCACGATTGAACCGATCAGTTGACTGCACATGGCTATTGTTTCATGTTTTAAATCATTTCAAATATCAGTATTCAACGTTTTATGTTTAAAACGATGCATTTGTAACTGCAGGTTAAATGCATCTGTCTCTCTGAATACATAAAACTGTGTGAATACATCTAAATGCCACTTCAGATTCAGATTCTAGAAATGTTTTCTTATGTCTGAATGAAAAGAGACAAGTACGGAGGATTGATAGTATGTTAACCCAAAGATACAAAATGGAAGAAAGAGTTAACTTTGAACACAATCATGCTGCTTAAACTACAAAAACATATTTACTTTTCCACCTGGGCATTTACTTGTACTTTTACTTTCAATACTTAAGTACGTTTAATATAAAAAAAATACTTTACATACTTAAGTACAATAAGCATCACATACTTTAACACTTTTACTCAAGTAATATTCTAAACGGAGTCATTTTCTGGTAAGATATCTGTACTTTTACTTAGTGGTGGATGAAGTAACTGAAAGCCACACTTGAGTAACATTAAACGAGATCTTATATTGCACACGTTTTACATTTTTAAAACATCTCCATGAATGTTTTAAAGCTCGTGGGTGAGATGTGATGTGATGAGAACTGACGTCACACCGCCGCTGCTGGGACGCTCACCTTGTGTGATGTCCTCCAGAGCTCGCCGGATCCCGCGGTCGAAGGCCCTGGCGTCCGCTGGGCTCTGGAAGGTCAGGCCCAACTTCATGCTGCCGATCCTCCAGTGGTGGAAGATGGGATTGACCTTATTATACACCAGATCCCTCCTGATGACGCAGTCCAGCAGCACCTGCAGCCCAGAGCGAGGCCTGGTCACTCACACGTCTGACGCTCAGCAAACCAACACATTTCACGCAACAAACTTTTTACTCCATAACTGAATTCTGGTAGTTGCCAAGGCAACATTTTCATGGGTTGTAAATACGAAATAACAATTACAAACAATTACAAACTAAGAACCTGCCTTCTTGGGAAAATTGTTTGAGTCAGTTATGGGATGGACGGGTTCATTAATATACGCTAGATCGCTATTATACCGAAGCTCCTGGAAGGATAAGTCAAAATCGTAATTGGCACAATGTGCAAAAGGCAAGACTTAATTGTTAATAGTTTTCAAAGGATAGTACTCGTTTTTTAACCACAGTTTTCAGTGGTTCTGATGGCTTGGCCAGTAGAGTATTTTTTCTAGGGCTGTCGTGATTCATTGATTTTATTTGACTATTCGATTTTTTTAAATCCTCGACTTTATTTTGCTCGTGTCGACTAACCGGCAAAAAACCGGAAGTGGCGCATTTCACAGACGACATTAATTTAAGGCATTAATTGTGAATACAAACGCTACGATTAATTAATAAGATTATGCGAGGCAGTTTACAATAACAGTAATGTGCTTTAAGTATTTACATGAGTGTAGGTTAAGACATGCGTCTCACAGTAGCTCCAAAGGAACGGTATCTTCCACGTGTGTGAGCGGCTCAAAATCCATCTCGCAGGTGCCTGTGAGTTTGGGTTATCTATAAGTTCATCTGGGAAGCAGCGTGCGCCATTCATCAGATTGTAAAGATAGAATTATTTATAAATCTCCCGCAAAAACAGGAGAATACATCGAAGGTTTCAGAATAATAAGCTCGAACCCTCAATCTGAGTTTCACACGGTATTGTTAGTCCCACATATTCATTTATATTACAGTGGCTCTAGCATTTCTGTCCTAAAGGAATGGCCAAATATTAAAGATTAAGTGGGCATTTGAATTAAATGGTGCTTGGTGAAATATTAAACAAGTATTAGATAGCACAGCAATGTGTAAAAATAAAACAGACCTCTGCAGGCCTTTGTTGTAATGCATAATGCACATTAGCTCTATTGTTTATAACACATTATGTACTTTAACAGTTTTGTTCAATAAAAATGTTGCTGGGCGGTATACGTTATACAGAATACCGGTTCTTTTGTATGATAGCTGAATTTTTAAAATACTGCAATACCGGTGTATGTTGCTTAAACAATGTTGGGAACGCGACACTGTTTGAAAGGGGTCCCTTTTCACTGTTGGACTGTGGTGAGGGAACTAAGCGTATGCTGTATGTGTTACTAATCGTGAAAGTTCAGAAACTGAAGCTGTAGAACTAATAGAACGTGAAGAACTCATCCACAATATCCACACTGACCTCCACAAATATCCAGCGCCCGCTGCCATCAGCTCCCGCGTCTCACACACACCAGCGCCACTTTAGCACTAGATTTAGCAACTTTCAGACCCTTTTAGCGGCTTTTCAGCAGAATATTCATAATGACAAACCTAGTGACTTTTTTGGATAAAGCTTAGCTATGGTTCAGCTGGAAGATTTCACCAGTGCTGTCCCGAGAATACGAGGTCTGACTTTCCCGGAGAAGTGTCGCCTCTCTCGGCGTCTGTTCTGTGCAGCGAGCGGCAGAGAAGCACCGCAGCCGACTCCTCAATAAATGAGTACAGCGTTTCCTAGCACCTGTCGCTTACTGAGTGTTTGGAATTATAAATATGAGCGTAGTTCGTCTGTTAATATCACATGCACTTTTTTTTTTTTTAGTTTGTTACTCAGACGCAGGCAGTGCGCTGCATGAGACAAAAAAGTAATATAGCCAAAACAACCGCATAGCCGCTCTTTAGTGTAGATGCATGCTGATTTATCAGATGATGCCACGATTATAAATGAGAGTGAATCCTGGTTAACATGTATTAAAAGGGGGTTGTGTTTAGTCACTATTTAGTGTGGTATTTTTCTACAATATTCACTCATCATGACAGTAAAATAGGGCATTCTAAGTCAATATACTGCAGTATTTCCTCTCAATCAGTAGAAAATATGGTTAACACCGGTCATGCATGAAAATACATTACGTCATTGTAAGTGAAACCGGTATAATTTTGAAAAATACCGTGATATACATTTTTGGTCATACCGCCCAGCACTAAATAAAACCATATGATTTCTTGCTTTTGATACTTTATTTGGACTTATTATTATTGTCTCATTGCTATTATATATGTATTTTTAAAGGCTATTGTTCACTTACATCTTTTTTTATTACCACAAAAAAATTTATTATAATTATAGGGCCCTATGAATCCGGTTGGTTGGTTTTCAATTAAATTTTAGTAATCAAACCAAGGCCTGGTCTAATTAATTGAGTTTTTACAGTTTTATCTTTACCAAATTCTGTTTTCCAATATATTTTGGATTCCATTTTAATGGTTCCATTAAATTTTAATAATCAAATGCATCTCCAATTAATTGATTTTATTATTTAAAAATCAGAAATATTGCACATTTACATTTTTCTACTAAATAAAGTCTGGTAAATAACATTTCTGGTAAATACTCCTTTAAAAGAGTTTTTTGATTATAATTTTATTATTAATAGACTAGAACACATGGATATGTTGTCATACTTACACTATAATACTGAACTTTGATTTCAGTGATATGGACTATGAGATGGACACTTTACTTTGCTTAAAAAAAGGATTCATAGAAATTTGATTCATTTGGTTTATAAATATAGTCTAATAAAATGTCTTAAGTAAAATGTAGATTTTGCTGGGAATAATGTTACAAAAAAGTAGTATTATTTTTATGGATTGGCCATTACTGTATTTAGTGCTTTAAACACATGTAATGTGTGTTTCACTCATACTGGAAGCCAGAGGGCGCTCACGCAGAAAATCCACATTTGCATCACAGAAGTAATAGAATTAATGACGCTCCAGGAAATCCCTTATATGGGCAAAGAGGAAAGTCTTTAAGACTGTTAAGTTAATAGTCCACTTTAAACAATCTGCTTTCAGTAACTGTGCATCTACATGTCAGCTGTACTAGTGACTGTCTGATAATATCTGCTCACACTTGATGGACAATCTACTGACTGTAAGTCGCTTTGTAAGTATATGTCAACTTATTCCACTAACCCTAACCTAAGAGTCTACTAGTACTCTAATTAGAGTTAGCTGACATGCCGTTAGGAAGGTACTAGTTAGTAGAATGTCTAAAGAGGACTCTCAAAATAATTTGTTAGCCAAACTAATTCAATGTTAATAAGAATGACACTAAAATAAAATAAATGAAGTTGAAGTCGACAGTAAAAGGAAACTATGCTCTATTTCTGGGTGAAATCTAACAAGAAAATACAGGCATCTCTCAGCTGATGTTTGAGTTGTGAAATGTGAGCGTGTGGCTCTGCTTCATTCTGAATAATCTGCCTGAACGGTCTTGGGATTTCCTCAGCAAACACTGCTGAACGTGAGGTCATGAGGATGAAGTCACGTTACCGTTTTGTCTCTGAGCCGCTCTCCGTGGATGAGGAACTGGGCTGCGCTGGAGCCGTCGTTCTCCAGGAAAAAAAAAAAAAAAACCACAAAAAAATGGTGTGCTTGTGTACGGTGACGCAGCTGAGTCGCCGGAGCCCAGAGGAAGCCATCCGCCGCTGGAGTCATCACGAGTCATGACCACCGCTCTCACACGCGCAAAACTCTCACTGCGGCACACAACACAACACCGTCACCACTGCGCATACATCTTTTATTCATATATGTGACCCTGGACCACAAAACTTGAAATTGAGATTTATACATCATCTGTATAAATAAGCTTTCCATTGATGTATGGTTTGTTAGGATAGGACAATATTTGGAGAAATATTGAGAAAATCATCTTTAAATTTGTCGAAATTAAATTCTTAGCAATGCATATTACTAATTAAAAATTAAGTTTTGATATATTTACGGTAGGACATTTACTAAATATCTTCATGGAATATGATCTTTATTTAATATCCTAATGATATTTGGCATAAAAGAGAAATGTATAATTGTGTCCCCTGGGCGGAGGTGTGGTATTGTTGGCTTTGCTACAAATATCCCCCAGCGACTCAAAACTGCTTTTGTGCTGCAGGGACACATACAAGTGTAGACACCCGAAGACCCTATTTGTCCTTTTAAAACGCCAATTCTGAAATTACCAAACACACATCAAAAGCAAGAATCATTTGTCCAGAAATCCTCACGTTGTTTGAAGTGGGTGTCTAAAGCTGAAATTCAAGAAGTGGCGCCTAAATGAGTGTAGCATATTAAGGATCGGTTGTTGACTAGCCTTTTTCGAGAGAAATGCATCGCTTGCAATTAACAAGCAAATTGGCAGCCATTACTATGCTCTTGCAAATAGCCTTTTTCTCATTCCAAGAAAAGTAATTACAGTAATTGTGTGGGCAATGCGATACGGACGTTTATGACTATGGTGAATTATCTTATACCAATGAAACTCTGCCTAGGATTGTGTAGATCTGTTTAAGACTGTTTTTGCTTGTAAACAGTGCTAAATCTTTGCTTAAATTTCTCTACTGACTTAGACAAGATGACTTTTTCACTGGAGAAAGCAACATTTTGGATAAAGGAGTCATATTTTAGAGTCATATTTTAACTGGGAGTAATGTTTTAATGCTAAAAACACCTAAATGGTGGGTCTGTTCTTACAAACACAGAGGTTTTTCACTCCTAAGAATAGACGTTAATTGATAGACTGGAGTCATGTGGATTACTTGTGGATCATTGTGATGTTTTTAATCAGCTGTTTGGACTCTCATTCTGACGGCACCCATTCACTGCAGAGGATCCACTGGTGAAGGCAAGTGATATAATGCTACATTTCTCCAAATATGTACAGATGAAGAAACAAACTCATGTACATCTTGCATAGCCTGAGCGTGTGTCAGTTTTCAGCACATAATCTTTTTTTTTTTTTTTTGGGTGAACTGTTCCTTTAACAGCCTGCCGACTAGATCCACTATCTGCACTCCTGAAACAAAACAAAACAAACATGATGCAAGAACTTACAAACACAGTATAGTCTGTCTGATACATGAATGCAAGAGTTCAAACCAGTTTGCCAGATTAGCAGAATCAATTTACATAATCAGAGCAACATGGCTAAACAATTATTTGAATGAGTTTTTTTTTTGGGTCTCCATGCATAAACAAAATATAGCCTATATTGGATCAGACTTCACGGCAAAATACCGCAGTGGTGGTGTCTGTGCAAGTCGAGAGCAAAGCTTCACATATCTTGACCTGTTTTTGAAACAAACATCATAACAGCATTTCAAACTACCTTCAAAATACCCAATCTCAGTGGTTTGCTGCCAGCCACTCAACCTTCTTAACTGCATTTGTACAATACATCTGACTGTGGGAATCTCCTGAAGAAAGCCTGATAAGAGCTTTTTAGATTTCTCAAAATTGCAGGGCTTCCAAGTTAGTAATATCTATACTATATATCTACTTCATTTTTGAAGGTTACTTTTTATCACTGCATGCTGTGCTTTAGAGTTGTATTGCATTTGCACTAAATTATATCAGACAGATTTTTTATTATTTTTTTGCATGAAATGCATTTATTATTCTATCACATTAAGAAATGTTTAATACACTTAAGCAGAGGTGTAAAGTATTGGAGTAAATGTAGTTAGTTACTGTACTTTTCGGGTACTTTGTAGTTGTACTGAGTATCAAAGATATTAGCAACTTTTACTCTTTACTTCACTACATTTTTGAATGAGTGTCTGTACTCTTTACTCCACTACATTTGAAATGATGTTGCAGTTACACATTACATTTTGCATGGACCTAGCTTTTTTTCTGCAGCAGTTTATTTCTGCTACAAAAGACTTGATACTGCCTATTACAGGTCACTGAATGTACTGCATCTTGTGCGTTTTGCCCTTATTCACCCAAACTTTTCAACAAGGCTACCTTATGTGAATGCGAGTTCCTTAGCAAATATTTGTGAATCAGAGGTGCTTTATATATGAGATGAGGACATGACTACAGCAATGAGGCCGAAACCAACACAGCCAGTGCAAGAAGGCTTCGGCTTTTAAAATTTTACTTAACATTATTTTATTTATCCATTAATATGGTTTTTGAAAATATGTGATTGCTCTCCTCACAATCAACTGTTTCTTGTTTGTGTTTTCATGCTCCTCTGTGCCTTGCCACTGGAATTTTATGTCACTTCCTGTCTCCCGTGGTGTTTGTAGTCTGTTTGTAGTCCGTTTGTTCATTGGTTCCCGTTGGTTAGTTTCCCCAGGTGTGTCTTATCTTGTTAAAGTCCCCCTGTAGTGACAATCAAGTTTTTTAAATGTTGTTTATTTGTCTATATGGTGTTTTTAATACGCCTTTAGACAAACCATGTGCCAATCTATTAAAGAACAATTTCCTACCGTAAATATATCTAAACTTAATTTTTGATTAGTAATGTGCGTTGCTAAGAACTTCATTTGGACAATTTTTAAAGGCGATTTTCTCAATATTTGTTTTTTTTGCACCCTCAGATCCAGATTTTCAAATAATTGTATCTCGACCAAAGATTGTCCTATCCTAACAAACCATACGTCAATGAAAGCTTATTTATTCAGCTTCAGATGATGTATAAATCTCAATTTTGAAAAATTGACACTTAAGACTTTTGGTTTTGTGGTCCAGGGTCACATTTGGGGTTAAAACAATAAGAATATAACCACTATATGCTATAATGCCTGTGGCTTCCCTTTTCATCAATTTATGATGAAACACTATAATATTCTTTATTGTAACAAAATATGTCCAAAAATGATTGTGATTTCTCAGCCTAAAGCATAAAATGCTTTTATGTTCGAACAAAGCACAGCTTCTTCTAAATCAGGAATGCTTATCAGTACATGATAGTTTTTGCTTTTAAGTACCATATAAAAAGAAAACATAAAGAACAAATCTTATCATTAATAAAATGAACACTGCTATATCACAGCTGATTTCAAAAACATTCACTTGCTTTCAACTTTAAGAGCAATACATTTCAGATAGTACAAGCTGTTCAAATAGTAATGGATGTTATTCCTTTGGACATTCCAGAGATTTTCTGTTAAGGGATCTATAAAGTGTAACACTCTGTACACTAACATTTTTTTCTAAGATGAAAAAAAGAGAAATTACTGCACGTCCTTATCGGTCTCTCAGGCACAAACAGCTCTTTTAAAGTGTTTTATGGCAGCACGCTTGTACAGCAGCAGATACCTGGCATATTTATGGTCATAAGGTTAACCCCCTTTGAAGGTGTCAGAATGTATTTTCAACACGATCAGCTGCAGTGAAACATTTATCTGACCTCTGACCCTTAATAATCTTTCTATAATCTGCAGCGCTCGCTACCGACAATCCCTGGTGTGTTTGCAGAGGAACGGGGGTTTAAGGTTTCCGGGGGTGCAGATGTGCCCTTATCTCAACATCAAAAACTCTGAAAGCGATGAGGCTTACAGAGATTAGACGTGTCGAAAACAAGAAGAGGCCTTCTTCCCCCAGCGGAGTCCTCACCACACGTCTCAAAGCCTCTGATCTGGTGACAGATGTGGGAGTGTCTGTGTTGTTTCGGTGCTGTATGTGGGTTTTGTGTCTCTTTTTTGGGAATGCTGTAGTTCTTCTCTTCTACTGGAAGCAAAACACAAGCACGGGTGGATGTTTATCTGTTTGCTCCCAATCCCGCAGCGCAGTGGAGCTTTAACACTGGATTTCCTTCAACTCTGAAGATGAGGAGAGCCCTGGAGACTTCATATGAAGCTTGGAAAGATCCCATGATGAGCTGATGTGCTCTGAATTTATTCTGCTCTCACTGCATTGCTGTTTTCTTCTTCACTGAGTCGTTCCCTGCTCTAACACTCTTGAGTATTTCATGGAGCGTATATGATCTGTCCCGCCTTTCTGACACACATTGTTTTGGAAAACATCAAAACTGCCTGTTTCCTGCAAAAAAATCCTCAGTACCTTTCACTTCTCATGTGACTCTCATCTGGGCTCACTTTTTCCACTTTGGTCTGGTTGTTCACAGCTCATACTGTAGAGTACATCCTGCTTTACACAACCTCAAAACACACAAACACAACCATAATAGGTTTAACATGTTAAGAATGTGAAGTATAATATGGTTCTAATAAATGCTGTTTTTTCTTTTTTTTCTTTTTTACTGCCTGTGATACATAACATGTTGGCTTTTTATCCAGCACATGTGCCAATGTTGATTTCTTATAGCATCATCTTAGACATTTAGTGTTTTATCTTATGGCATCTTCCATGTTTCCACCCAATCCACCAGAACTAATACATATGCATTGAGTGGTTTGATCTAAGTCTTCTGAAAAGACGCAATCACTTTATATGATGAACAGATTGTATATGATGAACAGGCTGTTATTCACATACCCTCTAAAAAATAAAGGGGAGTTTGAAAAGGAGGTTTTCACAGCGATTTTTGGAAGCATTTTTGGTTTTCCAAAGAACCTTTCAGTCTACAGCTCCTAAAAGTGTGAAAAAAAGTATCTAAAGGACCTTTTCTACTATAAATAAAAATAAAAATTAATTTATTTATTTATTAAATGTCCAACAGAAAGGTTCCATGCATCTTATAGGTTCTTCATGGAACCACAGATGCCAAAAAAGAATCTTTATTTTTAAGAGTGTAAAGAACTTGATCAACATACATAGAGCACATCAAATATGGTAAAAACGGTAGCTCAAATGCACTTGTTGGATGCACAAGAAATCACCATTGCTTCTTGTGTTTTAAGCAAGTATGATTGAGCTTCTGTGTACCATACTTTATGAGCTCTACGCGTTTGTGTGTTGATCAGTCGTTATATGTGAATTTCTGAACTATCCTTTTAAATTAGGCAACCATTCAGTAACTAGCAATTTTGGGACTAAAGGTTGATATATAGTAGATGAAGCTATATTTCCAATAAATTAAAGGATATTTATTTGGTCTTTTCAAAGTAATGCATTATAATTGTCACGAATCCGGTCCATGAACTTCCGTCTGTTTGCCATCAGAGGTCACCCTTCTCCCATTACATTGACTCTCACACCACACAGACTGTTACACGTCACCCTGGACTGCATTTCCCATCAACCATTGCACTGATTACATGCACACAGCTGAATGCACTGATCACATACACACACACAGCTGAATCCAATCAGACATGCTACATAAGCCATGGACTTCCTCTCTCTCACTGCCGAGTATTGTCTAGCGTTTTTCACTCTCCAAGGGTTAGCTACTTTACCAAGCCATTCCATGTTTATGTCCTGTTTGGTCTCTAGTATTGTTCTGCGTTTTCTACTCTCCTAGTGTTAGCTGCTATACGGAGCCTGTTTATTGTCTTAGTTTTTTTTTTTTTCTTAGTTCCTAGTTTAGTCTAGTCTTGCCTTGCCTGTTTTCCCGTGTATATATCGCTGCCTTTGTTTTTGGATTGCCCTGTCATTTTGCCGTTTGGACTCTGTTTGCCCATATCTGGACCTTTTCCTGTGTTCCTGGATTTATCCCTCTAGTCTCTCCCTTTTGATTCTGTTCGCCGATCGTTGACCTTCGCTAGCCCTAGGATTATTCTTGTGTCTTGCCCGCCATATACCTGTTTGCCATTGTTCGACCCTGCCTGTGTTTCTGACCTCTCTGCTTTAAATAAAGCTTGCACATGGATCTGCACGTCTCACGTCTCGTCAGCCCCGTTACACTAACAGAGTTAAATGTTCGAGTTTGACAAAACACCTTGTGTGCAAAATCATGTGGTAACACAAAATGTGGGATACAGTTAATTAAAATGTAATTAACTAATAATTCAAATGAAATAATTGAAAATAGCTTGTTCTATAATGAATGGGGTTACATTGTATGTGGGTTACACTTTATTTTAAGGTGTCCCTGTTACAGTGTAATTATACATTTAAGTTCTGAGTAATATTAATTAACTACATGTACTTACTATAGGGTTAAGATTAGGGTTTGGCTTGGTGTTACTTGCATGTAATTATGCATAATTTATTGTTATTTTAATAGTAAGTACATGCAACATGTTTAACAAGGCCACCTTAAAATAAAGTCTTACCATGAATTAACTATCATTTTAACAGATTATGTCAAAATGATGATACTGTGTGTGGTCAAAAATATTAAGAGCCCTGTGGTGGGGCCGACTAAAAAGCACAATGTTAAGTTGAGGGATTTAGATATTTTATGCATTTAAAACTAGCTATTTCTGCTAAGTCAATTTCTTGCTGCATAACAGTTTATCTAAACTGTACACTATTCATGGAAAGTGCCAGGTAACATCATCTCATTCATGCTTCTGGTAGCACTTCTCTCTAATGTATCTATGTCATCCCAGCCTCCTCCATACCAGACAAACCTGGCGTCCTGCTGGGATCCTTCATACATGCTCTAGATAAGTCAAAGAGGCTCAAGTACACATAGAGAAGAGAACAGAGAAGAAAAACAATAGAAGAACAAGTGACCTCAGATTATGATTGCAAATTGGTGTTCAACATTCAGTACAAATCTTTCTGTATTGAAACTAAACATGATTCACTAACCTATAATAACGCTATTGATATAGCACATTTTTAAACATTTCTTAATTTCTCTTTTTGAGGAGATCAAATCCATCTCAATCATCTGAATATGTACATACAGTTCATACAGTTAGTTTTTCAATATCAGTACTGAAGCGAATTATTTACTCAGTTCAGGGGCGTAGCCATCATTTTAGAAGTGAGGGGGAACAAATTTTGCCTATATATATATATTATATATATATATATATATATAAACATGTTACTATGTAATGTTTAATTATGTTATATACATACATACATACATAATTATATAAAACATTACAATATAACATTTATGTAATCTATATAACCTACCAGTCAACCGTTTTTGAACAGTAAGATTTTTAATATTTATTTAAGAATCTCTTCTGCTCACCAAGCCTGCATTTTATTTGATTCAAAATACAGCAAAAGCAGTAATGTTGTGAAATATTTTTACTATTTCAAATAACTGCTTTCTATTTGAATATATTTTACATTTATTCCTGTGATGTCAAAGCTGAATTTCAGCATCATTACTCCAGTCTTCAGTGTCATGATCCTTCAGAAGTCATTCTAATATTCTGTTTTGCTGCTCAAGAAACATTTTTTATTTTATTATTATTATCAATATTTAAAACAATTGAGTAAATTTTTTTCAGGATTCTTTGATGACTAGAAAGATCCAAAGATCATATTTATCTGAAATAAAAGCTTTTGTAACATTATACACTATACCATTCAAAGCTTAGAGTCAGTATAATTTAAAAAATTTTGGAAAATAAATTATAGAAATTAACACTTTTATTCAGCAAGGATGCTTTAATTGATCAAAAGTGATGATAAAGACAAAATATTTCTATTTCAGATAAATGCGGTTCTGGACTTTCTATTCATCAAAGAAACAACAGAAGAAAAATCTACTCAATCTGCTGTTTTCAACATAATAATAATAAATATTTTTTTAGCAGCAAATCAGAATATTAAAATGATCTCTGAAGGATCATGTGACTGGGTAATGAGGCTAATATTTTGCTTTGAAATTAAAAAAAAAAATACATTACATTTTAAATATATTCAAATAGAAAAGTTATTTTAAATAGCCTAGTAAAAATATGACTAAATTCATGAATCCACTGCTTCTGTACAGCTTTACTCCAACTGTTTCTGAATCCACACAGATCTCTGGTATTCCACTGTAATACAGCCATTTAGAACTCTGACCTCTAAAACAGAATGCAAGTAAAGAATAAGGTATCTGTGTGTGTTCTACTTAATATAACTCACTGCCTCCTCCAGCAACCAGTGCTCCCAACCTGGTTTCCAGGGCATCTCTCCCCTCGTTCCTTCCAGAAAGCGCTTGCTTTCTCTCCCACACATATAAGCCCTGAGGTGATAACTCCATTTCATCCTAGTTCATTGTTCTGTAGCGTCAGATAATAGGCTTGTGGAGACCGAGATGATACATTTTTTAGCAGTTGTAGTGCTGTGCTGTACATGTCCAGTGAAGGAGCTTTAAACTGTTTTTGTTTTATATCTCCTCTCAGCCTTGACCCACAGCACTCAGAGAGAGCACTTAAATTCCCATGATTCTCAGGTCCAAAAACAACATGAACACAGTGTGCTTTTATACAGTCGAATAAAGAGACTTTGATTGCATAATTCAGTGAATATAATGCACTACATAGAGGAATTATTTGTAAAAGGAACAGACAGACGATCAAATAAAAGCTCAGAAATGCCTTACGGACAAAGTTCTTTAAAGTGGCTTACTGGAAATAGCAGTGCAGGAAACCTAATAGGGAGAGGACAAATTATATAGTAGTTCAAATATCAAGAATCAGCTTTTTAATTTTCCAAACACTGGAATATTATACATTTTTGGCTGTCATGGTTTAGATTACAATACCTCCACCTAGTGGCTCATCAGTTGTATTGACAAACTCAGTTTGCCATAGTAATTGTATTACATAGTGTAAAAAGATCAGGCCATTACATTTAAATTAGCTCACACAGAATGCAAATATTTACATAATTTTATACTTCGCATATCTTGACTTTTTTCACCAGCCTATTCCAGACACGACCACATGATGGCGCTGTTAGCTTTGGCTAGTAATTCAAGGTTTTAAGTTTGCGTTCATGATTAAAAGCCACAATTCAATCAGAGAACAATGTCAGATAAAATCTATAACCTGGTCAACTGTTTATACAACAATACATTTTGAATGATTCCACCTGCACTATATATTTCGAATTAATATATTTTTGTTTAAAAGCTACTTTTTTTATTATATATATATTTGTATCTGTTCTTTTCTCCGCACAAAATGATCTGAAATCTAAAAAAAAAAAAGTCTGATGAATTAATCATAACATAAATTTTATGGAAATTTGGCATGGCTGTTAGTGCTCGCAAACCATGATATCATCAGTCTACTCTGTAATGTGGAGACATATCACTGACTGCGCGAGAGAGAAAGACAGAGAGAGGGGTGCATTTGAGGAGAGACAGTGTGTGAAGTCATAGTCCTTTCTCTCTGATGCAGAGCAGTTTTCCTCTCTGGCTTTTATCAGTGAACTTTCCAAACACTATCACTCAAAATGCACACGGTACATTTAAATACAGTGGTCACGGGTATGAAGTGTTTCAAAGTGATTTGTCCCAGTGCGACAGAAGACGTGTTAGTGCTTTATGGTGGAACACAAATGATGAGAGACGAACATGATTCCAATAGGTTGAATAAAGGAATCCTGTCGTGCTTTGCGGGTAAGAGAGTGATGTCGCCAGTGTGAGTGTGGATCTTGGCACGGTCCGAACACGAGCTGCATGACAGATGATGCTTGCCAGTCAGACATTAACTCATTTGATCAACCTGATTTCCTGGAAGATCTGAACATGCAAGCCCTTCCAACTTTTGATTTCTAGTGGAAATTTGGCTCAGGGATGGGAGAAGGTTTTTGGATGCTATGGCTGTCTGTTGCTGGAGAAGAGCAGAAATCATTTCTGACATTGCAATCATTTTCATCATTAACAAATGTGGGGCAACTATGTCTTTGAGAGCTGAGCATTATTTTATCTATGTTTGAAGAAACAGATGTTCAGGTTGCTCCGTCACGCTCAGAAACAAGTGGTCCCCTAAGTGAGATAAGCATCATCCTAAGTGTCCAACTTTGGAAAAATTTGACGTATTTTATGATGCATAGTATGTATCTGAATTTCACCTTGCTTATAGAACCATTTTAGTCATCTTCATTGGATTGTCTGTTTTACTAGCATCGAGGAACTGTAAAAATCAGACCACTCTGTGGCTGGTTAAATTAACTTTTATCTCATGTTCATAGAACTCTGAAACCGGGCACACCGGGTTTCATTTAGGCTCTCTGTAATGAAATAAAACAATACATGTGATAAAAATCATGAAGATATGAAAAGGGAAGGGATAATTCTGTAGGGAAGTAGGCTAAATGGGAAAAAAAATGGGTGATTCTTCAATTAATGAGACTTGAAATGGGTAACACAAAATGTTAACCAGCATTTAACTAACTTAGAATAAAAAAAAACACACACACACAAATAATACATTCTTTTCGCATTAATAATACTGACTATAATAATGATACCTAATAAAGCTAGTTTCAGATTAGGAGGTAAATACTGTGAAATTTGAATTTAGAATCAAATTGAATTTAGAATTTTATAAAAACTATCTGCTATAAGTACATTTTATATATAAATGAATATAATTTGAAAATACATTTTTATAAAATATTTCTAATCTGCAAAGTGTTACCATGCTGGATCATGTTCAGTGTGATGTGCACACGACAAAGCAGCAAACTGACAGTTTGAAGATCAGAAATATTTAAATAAGAACATTTATTTTTAGAATGCTGTAGAAATTCTGCCTTTTGTTTAACGGAAGGAATATTTTAGGAAGTATCAAGACAAGTGGCAGTTATGTGTGCATCCCATTAAGCAAGACCCAAAGAATATACAGAGGACATGATGCACATTTGTTACGTTTAAACCAACAACCTTCCTCACCAGCCCAGACATTTAGCCACACAAAATCGAGTAAAAACAAAAAATCTGACATTTAAAAAAGATCTGCAGCTGTTACAGTTAAAAATTAAATGAGGATTTTTGGACCAATAGGTGGCGCTGTCACCAAACTCTACAGAGACAGTCTCAGATTAATTTAATAATGACACATGTTAAGTTTAATTTCAATATGGCAAAGCATTGCCATGTTACTGAAAGTACTCACAGACAGTCAATATGTATGTGCGTTAATAAACAAAAGTTTTGAAAATCAAAAAGCCATCTGGTCAGTTACGTGCAGCATAGATCCTGAAGTAGATCTTCAGGGCAAAATGTGCCGAGAACTGAATCAACTCTGTAGGAGGAGCAGCAAAAAAAACAGCTTTCATCACACTTCAAGATGGCAGACAGCAGACATTTCTGTGCATTATAATGATCAGATAAAGTGTTTAAGGTGGCACACAGCTCTCTGATGTGTGTGTGTGAGGGGTTAAGGAGGCGGCTGGGATCCGGAGGCTTGGAGCAGCTGCACTCATGACTGAAATGAAAACAGGACTGAACGAGGCTGTCAGGCCTCTGATGTACGACTTGTAATGGGATGTTTCCAAACCTCCTTTCTCCATATGGCTGCCGACACAATCAGAAACACCCACCGCCTACAGAGCCAGGGACTCTCAGAGCACTACATCTGGTACACAGACACTCACACTTACTCACATGCCAAACAAACACACTGATTCACTGTCTCCTATTGTGGTGACCTGCTTAAAACGTTCACCTTTAGTCAAATGTCAGATGTTCACAGAGGAGCACTACAACGCAAACATTATCTGATTTCAAGTTCGGGTGACTCCGTGAGTCTTCAGGCCTCACCCTCGCACTAAACCCATCATCCTCCCATCTGCATCAAACATGTCAGTCCCGCGGCCGTGTTCAGACATTTCATTCTTCCCACACTCACTGTTCACGGCTTAACTCAATCAAGTTCTCCTACATCTGTTTGTCTGTCAGCTCTCCAACCTTTTGTGAAATCTCAGCCTGTCTGTTTTTGTTTGCTACATCCTCGGAAGCACTACTCTAAGTAAACGTCAGTTTGAATTTATCAGAAGCCGAACTGTTATAAACAGTTCCTGACTTTCCGAGACCTCAACGCTCTCCCGAGTCGCGCTCACAGGAAACCGCAGGAGGAGACATCGCTGTGTCTCACGAGCTTGTCCAGGCCGGCCCATTAGCTCGCATTGTTTTGGCTGTGGAAAATACTTTTTAACACTAGCAGTGACCTCCATCCACACCTGAAAGACCCACAACAGGAAGTGTCATCCGTTCGCTCTCTGACCTCTTCTAAAGAGCTGGACACACTCAGCTGTCCATGACCACATCCTCTCAGGTGAACAGCCCTCACATTGAGACCCAAGAGCCCTTGATAGCTGGAAAATAAACTCTCCAGGCTGTTAGGTCAAGTGAGTGACATACAGCTTGCTTGATTTATTGTGCTAGGCTGAGATTCAGCTGTAACAGAATGTAAATCTGAAGACTATAATCAAAACATTAGATCAGCATATTTTACTTAAATGTCATGGGTCAGTGACCTGATGGTATTTTTTGTCCAAATCCACTGAGTTATTCAAAATATCTTTCATAATATTACATTCTGTAATACATTCTTTTACATTAATGACTACATCTCTGCTATAATAAATGTTTTTTATTTCTGAATTAAAGTTCATTCTTCTGGGGATGACAACTGTCCAGATATCATAATATAGAAAAACCTCATTAAAAGAATGAAATTCTTAAAAAGTATACTAAAGTAGATTAATTAATTAATTCATTCATTCATATAAAGTAATATTTTAACTCAAACCGGAATTTATTCCTAAGAGAGTACTTCATGACTATTTTATTGTCAATAACTCCTCATACAATATAAGTATTATCCTGGGTGCCACTTCCCAAACTCAAAGATCTTTTTTTTAATGGAGAAATATCATGTATTTGTAAAATACATTTCCCTTGAAAACTATTTAGCAATGGTTTTTATTTTTCAAAATAATGGTTAGGGTTGTTACACTCCCCATGTATCAAACTTTAGCAAAATATGGCACCATATCACATTTTACAACCTGATCTAACCCGGCTTGACATAAACATACCTTACTGATATTTTAATAGAGTTTACGGACAGTCACATCTAGTCATGCCAGCTTTCAATTACATAATTTCTTTGTTTCGTTAAATATCACTTTTTTTTATACAAAACAGATTTTATGTAGTTTAGAATCCAATTAAGGGTAAATATTTTCACCCAAAAATGAAAATTCTGTCCTTAATTACTCACCCTCAAAATGTCGTTCTAAACCCGTAAGACCTCCATTCATCTTCGGAACACAAATTAAAATAATTTGATGAATCCAAGAGCTTTCTGACTTTCCATAGACAGCAATGGTCCTTACACAATCAGGTCCAGAAACGTGCAAGAAGATCGTAAACTAATCCATTTGACATCAGGGGTTCAACCGTAATTTTACGAAGGTACTAGAATACTTTTTGTACGCAAAGAAAAAAAGTGTGTGGTGCGGCTGAAAACTGAACAAAGTGCGTAGTTTATAAAGTTTTAAATATGGATATTTTTCTTTAAAAAATGCATTGATTTGCTTCAGGAGGCATTTATTAACCCCCTGGAGCCATGTGGAGTACTTTTATGATGGATTTATGCACTTTTTTGGGCTTCAAAATCTAGATTCCCCCCATCCCCTGCCCCCATTCATTTCATTTATTTATTTATTTATTTATACATCTAAACTGTGTAATTTTATCTTCTCATAAATGAAAACTATTTTAACAGTTTAGTTAACAATTTCAACACAGGACCAAACATGCTAGCAAAAGCAAATCAAACACCCTGGTGACCACCCACAACACCCTAACACTGCGACAGCGAGTTCTTCACGGGAAACCCTAATGGTTAAAGTAGCATTTTTTCATGCATGTAGTGCTGTCAAAGTGCACTTCATCATCTTCAAACAGGCTCAGAGGCCATTTCAAGTTTTAGCGAGTTAAATTACACCCTCTGATCAAAACTGTGCTGCCGTGAATAGAGCAGACGACTGTAGCCAGATAGGGCGGCTCTGAAAATCAGAACCAGTTTCCTCACAATTATGGAGCAGTTCAGTATCCCAGTCAGACTGCGGACTGCCAGGCAGGTGGGTTTTTATTGGCTTTTGTCTGAAAAGGCTTCAAATGACTTCACTGGTGGGTCAGGGCCAGCCTCCATCAGTGCTAATGCAGAATAGGTAATTACTGAGGGAAATACCATGAGCTGCCTTCAAAACCACCCAGCCAGGGCCAAGTGTTACATCATTAGAGCGCAAACACCACACACACACACACACAACACATACTCCCCTCTCTCATGATCATGTAAGTAAAACCAGAGCATAGCCGCATGACTGTCACCTATGTTTATGATCCAGGCCTGGTGGTATTTTAGAGAAGAAGAAAAAAACCTCCCCAGCCTGCCTATAGCGACACCACAGTCGTATATCACACAGGTCTGGCTTTAACACACTGCCGTTTCCATACACTCTTTAACTTACGCTCCTTCATAACCAGCGCAATTAAATGCTGTCCCACTCCGGCACTCTGAGTCCTTGGTCTTAGCCACAGTTAATCGACTGGCACGACTTCAAAACAGAATCCTTGAGAGTCGAGCCTTGGCCATTCACATCAAGAGACCTACCATTATATTGTTAACATATTATTTCAGTCAAAATAATGGGTTCCCACTGCTGTCGGCTAAAAATCATTAGTGCCGTGGAGGAGGAGGTGCGTTCGAGACAAGCCACTGACATACCTAACAGGCAAAGTACTCATTAGGTTCTAAGATTGAAGGAGAACATAAATGATGCTGCCTAAGTCCAACTATAGCAACACCATTGGACCACCATGTAAACTTGTACTACTTACACGATCATGTAACAGATTCTATACACGAAAAACAGACAACCTCCTGCTAATAAAAATATTCCCTCAAAGAATCTCATGAATAATGTCCTAAAAAAAAAAAAAAAAAAAAAAAAGAAAGCCAGCTGGATAGTATTTCTAGCATACAGTACATTTTCATCCTGTGTTTTACCAGTGGTAGACACTATCAAAGAGTATTTTAATTTCAGTAAACTTTTACTTCACTAGATTTTTTTCTGCATCATAAAAGCATATCGTTCCTTGTTTTTTTTTTCGAAGTGAAGAACTCAAAACCAGGTATGAGATGCAATAGTGATGAATCCATGATGAATCCATTTTTGAGCTGCTTCGTTTCAATAAACCTGATAAACATGCTCAAAAGTTGCACTGAATTATTAATTTGAATGATTCGTGCTGATAAAGTGCAATTTGTGATAAATCATTCTTTGAGCTGATTCTTTTCAATGAACCTGTTCAACTTGTTTATAAATTGCATTATCAGAATGAACCATTCAAATAAATTAAGTGATTTTCGATTCACAAGAAATTATTTTTTCAACGAACCTGTTAAAGTCATTAATAAATTGCAAAGAATAATTCATCCGAATAATTTGTGTTGATAAAGTGATGTCTGATTTGTGGTGAATCCTTTTTTAAACTGACGAGGCAGTTAAACTAATTTATAAATTGAATACAATGATTAATTTGAGTGATTCATTGATGTCAAATTTATTCAATGTCTAATTCATGATGACTTATTTTGGGACTGATCATTTTCAATGTACCTGTTAAACTTGTTCATAAATTACAATGATTTATTGATTTGAAGGATTCTGATAAAGTGATGTCTGATAAATAATGAATCACTCTTTTGAGCTCATTATGCTCTTTAAGCTCGTTCATAAATCTTACTGAATTATTATTATTAATTTGAATAAATCAGTCTTATAAAGTTAAGTCAGATTCATGATGAATCATTCCTTTGAGCTGGTTCTCTTCAATGAACCAGTTAAGCTCATTCATAAATCGCACTAAATGATTCATTTGAATCATTCTTTCTGATGAAGTGATGTCCAATCCATTATTAATAATTCTTTTGAGATGATTCTTTTCAATTAACCTGTTGACCTGGTTCACAAATTGCAATGAATGGTACATTCACACATCGGACTGATCTGATGGGCACAAGCGCAATGCTATTTGTGT
>JADLZN010000161.1:0-14245 GCA_018155175.1 Sinocyclocheilus anophthalmus
GGGCTCTGAAACTGTAACCTTATACTACGCCTAATGTAAAAGGGCACACTATGGTTTAGACTAAACTATAGTGAGCTCTAAACTTTAGAGCATAAGCCGAGGTAGATTTTTATCCTATGAAAATTTATTTAATGAAAGAGCAATTTGTTCAGTAAACCACAGTTTAATAATAATAAAAAAAACAATGTTTAGTTTTTCCCCCTGCTGTACCGAAACTGTACCGAACAGTGATGTCAAAACTGAGGTACTTACAGAACGGTCATGTGTGTGTACTGTTACACCCCTACTTTATAGACAATGTATTTTAAAAATAAAAATAACATTTTAAAAACAACAAAAATACTAAATGTTAAAAATAAAATGCAAACATAAAATGATAATAATAATAATAAAACTAAAAACAAACAAACAAAAAGAGTTTATATGACTAATAGATTGAATTATCTAGTAAGCATGCCTTATGTAAACTAAACAAAAAGTGTGAAATTAGAGTACATTTCTGATTAGTTCTTTCCCAAGAATTTTTGTCGTGATTTGATTGCTATGAAAAATACTGTGAAAATGCAATCAATCACTGTACTAATACACTTTAGCGATGTAATATTCATAAACAGGCATGTCGGGTTTGTTCTCAATTTAGAATTGAATTGAGAAGGCCTTTCGAATTCCAATTCAATTCTTGAATTTGAGCTGCGGTAGCAAACAGGATGCAGAATTGCAATTCAAATTTGAATGCAAGGAATTTTCTGCTAGTAATCAATTTTGGCAACGAGAATGTTGACTATGTTTGAACTTTGAAAAACACTTTACAAGCTAAAATTTTTAGTTATTGTTAGAATCAAATTCGACAGCCCAACCCCCGCCCCCCAAAAAAAAACCGAACCACCCGCAATTCAAAGAGAACTATTTTGTATTGTAATGAATTTGAGATAAATGTTGGTAACTTCAAACAAAGCAATATTTTTTTATCCAATACAATTTTTTTTTTGTATTTTAGGGGCCATTGTAGCAGGATTACTAATGCTAAAAGAGTCGTGTGTGCTTTAATTCTGTAAAATAAATTGTTATAAAGATTGTACAGCACAGCACAGCCACAAGACATACCTACAGTAATAACATATTTACATCAGTTTATCAGGGAACCAAAATAATACATCAATCATTAGCATCTTGCTGCATGTTTGGCCAGCAGGCCACTGTGTTCAAACAGTCTCCCCCAGGGGAATATCTTGAGCTGATTCTGAAAGTGCCACCCACAGGAGGTTTGGGTCTGCTCGAGCGGCCGCTCTAATTTGACGTGCTCATTGCCACAGGGGCATTTTGGCCTCGTCACTCACTTTCAAGGTGAAAACTTTCCCGGAGTTTAGCTGCTTAAAATGATCTAATCACAAGCAGAGTAGCAAAATTGGCTTAAAGGGTTAGAATAGAAATTGTGCAAAATTCAGTAATTTTGCGTTAATTGCGTTAAATTATTTTATTATTTTATGTCAAATTAATCACATGTGTTCACGCGTTGACAGCCCTAATATATATATATATATGATATATAATATAATTATATAATATATATAATAAGTATATATCATATATATATATGTATGTATGTGTGTGTGTGTGTTTGTTTGTGTGTGTTTTTATGCTCCACAAAAGAAAGAATGGCATATGGATTTAGAACAGCATGCTTGTGAGAATATGATGGCATTTTTTTTTTATTTTTAGGTGAACTACCACTTTAAATTAATCCTGTAAAATCCATAAAATAAAACCTGATTGACTAGCCACTGAAAACCTGCAGGTGCATTGTGAAATTCCTTAATCCAAGTTTAAAGTAAAATAAAATGTATTTAATGTTCAATAGTGCTGACATTTATATAAATATTACTGGTATTTTTTCAGTCCCATTTGTTACTAGAGCTACTGTTACTTTTAAATGAATCTAAAAACAAGTGTTCCATGTTGCTTGTGTGTGCTCTGCTGCTGTTTGCTGTTTGGTGTCATTTATTAAATTCCTGCACTTAGATCCATGTTTCTGTCTGCCTTTTCTGCCTGCTACATTGCAATAAGAACTGCTAAAGAAAACCTTTTTCTCATGATAAAAGTGACTGTTTGGTAACAGCGTGGTAAATTACTCTCAGAGGAGGTTATCAAAATTTACATATTCAGTGATAAGTACTGAGTTTGACGCATGAGGAAGTGAATGTATTTGCATATTGCGTGCCCTGTGCTGAAACATCCGTCAGCAAAGCAGCTCTTCTCATTGCACCAAACTATACCCGGGTTACTGCTGAAAGAACAGCAAATGGACACACCACTGCTTTGCTGTCATTATAATCTGAACGATGATTAAGACTATATTTGAAGAGTAATATAGTATGCAAAACTACAGGTGAAACTAACCACTCTTTTTGAGATTATTTGCATTTTACTTAAATAGCTGATTTTTAAGATGGAGTTTCAAGTAGCTGTGTATGTCTTAAATGCAGTGAAACACTTGTCTCTACATTATACCTGACACATGATACCCTGGTTTGATACAAGGATCTAAATCTACAAATTATTGTAGCAGATACACTATAATTTCACTCGCTGCTTCTTCCGCAAATGGTAACACAGTTCACAGTTTCCTCATGGCAACATGTGGCACACTTTGTACTGCTGCAGAATTAACAACAAACTGTTTCAGGTTCATGACGCACTGCTATTGGGCAGACACCATATAAGTACTTACACCTGTCATGTAACAAACTGTGTGTAATACACCCTGTAATTAATAGCAATAAAGGCAGTTAAAATCCACTCTCAGTGTTTGAAATTTCAGAATCTGTTAAACAGTTTGTCCAAATTGGTTTAGCTAGACAAAAGTAAAACTGCACATGAAACAGCACTGGGCTGTCTGTACTAGTGTCCAGTCGTCTATTCACAAAAGAACTTCAGATTGTGATGTAGTTAAGGGATGATGGCAATTGTCTGTCAAGTCACGGCAGGATAATAAAGTCTCACACGTGCCAGAAAAAGTCTCTTTTCCTTTCCTCACACGATTCTGTAATTACAGTCTCCAGGACCACCAAGCAGTAGCGAAATGTAAACCTGATTAAACTTCCCCCGGTGTTACTTAACCTGTAAAAAAAAGCTACTTGTCACAATGCAGCTTCTGCATGAGGGGTTAAAGTGCCCCAATTATGGGTAATGAAAGGTTCATATTTTGGTTTTGGGAGTCCCCAACAACAGGTTGACATGCATGCAAGGTCAAAAAAACACTTTCATTGTCTTATAATATCCATTTATTTTTTACCTATTTGCTCAACGACTCCCAAACAATTCGTTTTTCCAAACCCCTCCTTTGCATGACGCTAATCTGCTGTGATTGGTCCGATTGGTTTCATTTTCGTTTCATCATACCTGTAATGCTTGATAAAGCAGCGTTTGTGAGCGCAGTGCTGCTTTGTGTACAGCATTACCAGGGAAACCGCTATTTTACCGCTCCAAAAGCGGCACCTAGTGGCAAAGAATGAATTTGTGTTTTCATTCAGACCAAAGCGAAAAGACCAACAAGTGGGTGGGCAATATGCTAATGTTTCATGTTGACGTCTTTCGTTGACTGCTTGGGATTTGTTTTAAAAAGGACTCATTTCAATGATTCAGAGTCGACTCTTTCTTTTGAGAGACAGTAACTTTATATACGGTGCACTTTCAGATTTAAAACTTGCCAGGAAAAAAAAATCCATAATAGGGGCACTTTAATACCGCCAGGGTAGACCTGCAATTCACTGTGAGCTTTCTTGGACAATTCACTATAAGTATATAAGTCATTCTTACTATTGCTAAATTGGACCTCCTTGTACATCAGGGTTTCTGAATGCCACAAAATGAAAAACACTAACATGCCACACAAAAACACTCTTCAGTCACAGTAGATTCCTTTATAAGAGTTAAAATTATAGAACCTTGACCTGTGAGACCTATGAGGTAAATATTTATTAATTGTATTAATTTTTACTACACTATTTACTATAGGGAGAGCCCAGCTGGGGCAATTTGGGCTTAATTAAAGGCACAACGGTGGTAGCCCTTGTGGCAACCAGTAAGTGTGTGCTATATCAGCATGGTGATTCAGCAGTAAGCATGACACCGCAGACCGAGTATTGTGATCACAGCCGTGCTGATATAAAGCCATATCACATGGGTATTAGTGTGATATTACGTTTTTATACAACAGCTCGACAACCACAGTTAGGTAAATAAACAAGAAACACCACAGAGTGAGTTAGCCTAATTCAGAACACCAAAAGGTAGTCAGTTATTCTAAAAAAAAAAAAAAATAATAATAATAAAAAATAATGTCATAAATTTTTAATTGTAAATGCCACGGGCCATGATCCTGGCGCCTCCAGGAGCAGGTTGGACTCCCTGGGCATAAGAATATTATGAAGGGATACGACTGCAAGTATGATTACTGCATTCCGAATAAAGCATTCATTCTTCTGTCCAACCACTATCTAATAAAACAGAGTTGAAATGTCCACGTGATATGGTGTTTGTTGTGATCCTTCAAAAGGGTAGGGGGATTTCCCGCGGTCATGCATTTGTTGGTTGGTCTAAAAATATAAGGTAGAAACTTGGCCCTCAGTCCAAACCTATTTTGCTCTGGAACAAACAGATGACCTAATCCGAAACAAAGATGCCTGTTATATATTATACCCAAAAACTAATTCTATCTCATGTTTACTACATAAGTCAGAATCATGAGGAAAGAACTCAACTTCATACGAACTGCCGAGTAAGCTGTTCTCGGCTGGGTACATGATTGGCACACACACGACACTTACACACATAGAGTTTAAACCTTCAAAGGTCAAATATATGACAAAATCCTTTGTTGCTTTTTTATTTTCCACTCTAAAAATCCTGTATATTTTTTGTGTAAATGCCTAAAAGTATAAATCAATTAGAATAAGAATATATGTATAATTGAATCCAGAGTACCATGCATACATTATTTTAGAGGATTTTGTTAAAAAATATTTACAAAAAAAAAAAAAAAAGACACAGGAATCACAGTGTGAGTAAAACGTTTAAATATGTTAAATGTTTTGTGAATATTCAAACATTTATATTAGTAATATACTGGGGATCAAATCTACATTCTTTTTGTTGCCATTCCAATTCTAAAACTTCCCAAACTTTCTTACCTTTGTGTACAATCTCTGCCACAGCCAGTTGATAGTCCTGGGGCTCTTGCTCGCTGGAGATTTGGAGACACTGATCTCCCTTCAGTGGAACCAGCTCTAGCAGAGGATCCAAGCTTTCTACTCCACACAAAAGAATCACCACACTGGTCTCTGGTCGCAATACACGAGCCAGAAAGAACCGCCGGAGCTGGCATAGCCCCTCCAGCATGCCACGCGACAGGATAAGCAGCTTACATTTGTATCCACCAAGTCGCAGGAAGTCATCCCGGCGACTGGTCACCAAAGCAATATCATAACAACAGATGCCAGCCTCAGGAATGGGGCCTACCAGATGGAAGTGCAGGTACGATGCCCACTGCTCAGCCTCTGCCTCATAGATGATCAGGAGATCTTCAGCTGAAAATTTAAAATTATTAATATTTCTCTAGTTTTGTTACGTATGTAAAGAGAGTTTCATTTAAAGTCTAAGTTTATTGTTTACTTTGTAATTATGTAAAATATTGCATCATATTGTGATTTCTGTTCTAGTTAGTGGTGCACTATAGTCTAATTTTTCGAGGCAAAACTTCGGTGCATAACTCATCCCACACTGTTTGTCACATCGTCATGAATGGGTTGTCAAATTCTTATAGAGGTGAGGTCTGTTATGACTTTTATAAGCCTTGGGGCCCATAGTGCTTATACTGACACAAGGATTGGCTCATTTAATTCAGGCAGCCAAGCACTCTGGAAGTATCACCCTGGCAGCTGTCTTGCCAAACCCTAGCAACCGTATAGCAACATGTACAAGCCATATCTCAGCAACAAGCTTTGGGTGACATGGGTGTTGGCTCTTTTGTAAACACTCAGAACAACCTAGCAACTGCCCAGTGCCAAGTGTTGCCATGGCAAGCACCATTTACATTTTGTTTTCCATTTCTTCCTCATTTTCTTACATTTCTTCTTCTGATTATTTTTTAAATCACCAAGTTTAAGTAAGTTATTTATATTTTATGTTTTTATAAAGGTCTTTAACTATTAGCTATTATGTACCTCACTTAGACATTTAAGATAGTTAGATTCCACAGTTTTGATATAACAATTTAAAATTTAAACAACTTTTAAATTTCACTTACACGCAAATTGCACTTAGATTTGGGAATGCGTAGTGAAGGTGTTTAATTTTAACAATTTATACTTGGTTTCAGCTATATCAGAGTTTAAAATATCTTCAGTTAAAGCAAATGTCACATTTATTATTTAGTTGTAAAGCATGTACCATCTGTACAAAACATCTTGTAAGTCAACACATTTACAACATATTTTTAAAGTTTCAGTGGTAAATTAACTGAACAACTAAGTTAAAGTCTCAAACACAATAAAGAAGCAAAGGTAAACTTACATGTATTGCTCATCTCTCTGTCTCTGTACTGCGTGTGCTGCTATGTCCTATGATGGGGAGGGTGTTTGATCAAACAACAGCACTTTGTACACTCTGACTAATCTCTCCACGGTCTGCTAGTTTCCGTGTCATGGAGGCACAGGTGTCTGAATGGTGAAGATTTCCTTTTACATGCATATTTATTTAAATATGGGAAGTGAAGTTAATTATTTTAATGTGCAGTTTTTATGCTAATAAATAGAAATTATATTTTAAAATGTTCAGTCTCCATATTTGAATATTTTATAGAGCTTTGAAAGAAAGTTTAATGATAGACGAGGAAGGAAAGAGAGAGTAGAGGGGGGGGGGGGGGTCTTGTGGGCTTTTTGCAGACAATGTAATTATTAGTCAGTGTGAGTTGGTTTCTCATACTCACTAGTTAACACTGCTTGTTGCACAGTCACTACTCCGCAACCACGTCACATATTGATGCTTGGTCAGGACCCTCTGCGTCACTTTTTGACATCCAGGGGCGGACTTACCAATTAGGCAAAGGTAGGCGACCGCCTTGGGTCCCCAAAAGCCAAGGGCCCCCTAAAACGCTTTTCATATTGCATATGCGCATTAAGCGCAGAGACGCGAACGTTTGCTGTTTACGGTGTTTATTACCACGACAACCGTCCGAGTCAGTGGCGCCTGCAGGTGTACGGCTGTACGCACTGTGAGTACCACAAGCGCTCAGACTGACCTGAGATTTGCCCAGCAAACATTTCAGCAGTTATCATAGGCCTGTTTGTCCCGTATTTCTGTCGACTGAACCAACCATGCCATTAATTATGTCTTTATCATTCTTTTGCATGCCAAAGTCAATTTCTGCATGGAAATATGACGCTAAATAGAAGCAGAAAATCGTGCTATATTACACACTTTCATGAGATCGGGTTAGATTACAACAATTAATTTGTAGTCTATTTTTACAAATGGGAATACAACGAATTCATGACAAAGTTTACATTCAAGCTACCCATAAAATTTACAGTGAAAAGTACTTTAAAAGCGTCTGTAATGCAATAAAGTAATTTTAAAGCTGTTTTTGTAAAGCATTTGTCGTTGCGGAGTCAAAATATAAGTATCGTGAGGGGTGGCTTTCCTTAGTTGGGTGTTTGTAACATATCATACAAAATTGCTTTGCAGCAAATCCTTTAAATTTTAAGGTATTTAGAACAGAGCAACATAAAAATCAGAAAAGGCAGCTATACAATTATAGGACAAAGTTTTACACATGCCATTATAATTAGGCTAGTTTTTTATTTTTTAACTGTACGGAATTATAAAATAAAACACAAATTATAATCGGGCCTTCCATCAATTATAGTGATGAAAAAAATGACTCGCCATCTCATTTATCTTGCCTTTAGAGAGAAATGCAGGGATTACATAAAGAAAGAGTTTCTATTTTATTAGGAGTCTATTTTTCTATTTGAATTATTTCAGTTTTGAAATAGTCAGTAATTTGCACAATAGTCTTCTTTACATATATTTTGATCATGTCCTGAGTTTAGGTTCATCATTGTGAAGCGCTCCTGCTCAAGACCAAGATGACAGAAAGCGCATCCTGTTTGTTTTACTTATTTTACAAAAGCACAAGGTTTTTGTTGATATTGTGAGTGCACACAAATTAAAAGTAGACCCTTTACAGTTTAGAATGACGTATTACTCTTACCTTTACGAGCAATAATGACTGCGTATTTTAAGTTGTTTCCACTGTTAGAAAAAAAATGCAAGCGATCGCGCTAGCGCCTCCATGTCCTGCAGAGTGCGCTTCAAGCTTCCACTCCTCCGCAAACGATTGGATATGCGTCTAACAGCGCACATTTATATAGGTTAAACATTTAAACTAACATTGTGATATACTTGAACTGTTTTATATATAGATTTTATTTTAGGCAAGTCCTGATGATTTGAGAAGGCTAAATTGATCAAACATAGGCTATAGTCTATGATCAATTCACTGTCTGCAGCTGGCCTTTACTTAAAAAAAAAAAAAAAAGTAACATTTACCCACAAAAACGAATACTCCAATATAAAATCTCTACCTTAAACTATTTTAATAGCTTAAACAGTAGTATAAGCTTTTTTTGGGAAAGGGGAAAAAAGACGGGCTAGGGCCTATATTTGAGACCCTTGCAGGACTTTAATCCACTTCATTCAATGCTGTTTTGTTCTCATCTGTGAGCATGCTCTTGATATATGTATTTTAGGTGTGTAAATGTATAATTGCCTTTTCATTATTTTTTCAGTTTTATTTAAATTTGTAGTTAAAACAACTAAAAATAAATGTATTTTAAAGTTTAGAATTAGACATTCTTTGCACACAGGCTTACGCTGAAAACAACAAAATGGAACCTCAAGGTAGATCTAGGAAAACGTGTGCAAATGTATAGGTCCCCATTACTATATTTTGCCTGGGGCCCCCAATTAACTAAATCTGCCCCTGCACACAGGGTACCTCTTTAGCATAATTTTTTGGCATGCAGGGTCCTCCATTGCTTTAAATAAGAAAGCTTTGGCCCTCAGTAATGGCAGAAGCACGAAAAGTCATTTGATTTTTAAAACGTCCGAATTAAATTATATAGTGTTAATACTTTTTGTCCATTATTGCATACATGTTGGGGTTGATTTTTCAGTGTAAACAGTCACAACACTTTTATTTACATTATAACATTTACACCTTTATGAGCACGTACCCAACTCCCACCCCTAAATCTACCATTTGGTCATATAAATTAAGTATGTTTATCTCTTACTTTTTACTTTTAGTCATTTAGCAGACGCTCTTATCCAAAGTGTCCGTAACAATAATTATATAATTATCATATAATGTATATAACAGGCAGATACAATTATACAGTCACAATTTAATCAAAAAGTATCAATGTTTCATGTCTTCCGAGGAAAAACGATTGATTTGTGAGAGGAATAAGTGCGATCACTGACTTCATCTGCTATAAAGCTATCCTGTGTGTTTATATCGCGATGCATTGTTTCTAACATATTTGCATCGGTAAAAAACGATTTATTAATATATAATTACTAGTGGATGCGCTATACTTTTATTGTTTAGAAAGTGACCAATAATATGTGACCAATATTTTATATGTAGATTGATTTCTCCTCTCTAAACTGTTTCTCAAGCGCATTCTCTCATCACTGCTGCTGCGTGATTGTGACGCATCACAATACTACGGAGACCTGAGGAAAAGCTGGGATTAAAGTCCAAAACCTGACTTGAAATAACCTAACAAATCAATCGGGGCTAAAGCGGTTCCATAAATGACAAATTAAGTAAACACATTCTCACTAATTTGTGCACTATTCTTAAGCAGCCCTTAATGTCGATCATGATCAAACTGATCCACAATCGCAAACAGCGAATATATCTGTGCTGTTTAATGCATTTGAGACGTTGTGTTTTCCTCAGTGCATAACATTAGATAGTTTAATTTCACAATTAAAACTGCCAACAAAGCAATCAATTACTTTATTAACCTCAATGTTACTGGCAACTGTACATATAAAGCATATTTAAACAGTATTCTTGCCGTGTTCAGCCGGCCGCAGCTTCACCACTCTGAGGAGGATTAGATTTCAGAGAGGCGACTGTTAGAAAAAAACGCGTTCGTATTGCGAATCCGCCCAGCCTCCGTAATGAGTCCGCTAGTTTATTTCATATGTACTAAAATAACATTACGAGGAGAGGTGGGGAATATATTTGTAAAGAAAAATAGATTCAATATTTAATAATTTGTTGTAAACAACTAAAAAGAGACGAAACCAATATTCTAGAACCAATTTAAATGATAAAAAAGTTTATTGTCGCCTGCAGTTATTCCTGAAGAGGGGTGAAAAATTTATATGTAAAAACGTTACATATACGATTAAAATCCGGATAGCCAACTAAACTTCCGGTCTCACAGAAAGGAGGGAGATCCCATCCAAATAGGCCTATTATTAACATACTCAAATCTATGATAATGCTAATAATGCTAAAGAGCTAACCTTAACTGGACATTCCACAACGCAATTTCGAAAATTAAAAGCTACAAAAAAAAGCAATTAGCAACTTTATTAATGTTAATGTTACTGGCAACTGTACAAATAAAGCATATTTTAAAAGTATTCTTACCGAGTTCAGTCTTCTTCAACCTGGCCGCTGCAGCTTCTCCCACCTAGGATGATTTTTGTGAGGAACGGCACCGTTTAAAAAACCCCCCCCCCCCTATTGACAGTGCGCTGTCCGGAGCGGGGCATATTCTGGGCGAATGACCGAACAGAGTCCGACAATACATCGGAGCTGCCCGCCAATCCAAGAAGTCTTTTTTTTATTGCCAGGTATGTTTACACATACGAGGAATTTGTTTTCGTGACAGAAGCTTCCACAGTGTAACAGAATGACAGTGACAGAACAAAGAAACAACAGATAATAAAAAATATGACAAGTAAATAAGCGAATAAAATATATAATGACCTTGGTATGTGCAGGTAATTCAATCGACGTTTTTGTATTTACATGGTATTGTATATTATGTGCAACATTTCGAAGTAGGAGCTCCTGGTACCGTGGTTAGATAATAAGTTTAGTGAGTGCATAAATAGTTTGTTGTTCCACGGTGTTAGTGTAAGCGTTCATGAATGGAAGGCCTGAGGGAAGAACGGTTTCCTATGTCTGGTCCCCAAAACGTTCTGGTGCTCATGTCCTGTGCAGTCTTCGACCATGGTGCCAAAGTAAGTTTCCAAGACATTAGTGTGCTGGAGTGTGACACTCACGGTCCCAGAGTGATTTTGGGCCAGCCCTTTTGCTTCACATCCTGGATAAGTACAGGTCTTGAGAGAGGGAGGGTTGTATCCAATGACTTACGCTCAGGCATGAGCAGACTAGCCCTCTGTAGTTCTTCTGAGGTCAGTTTTGGTAGCTGAACCAGACAGTTATTGAATTGCAGAGGACGGATTCAATGACTGCAGAGTATAATTGTATCAGCAGCTCCTGTGGCAGGTTGAAATTCCTCAGCTGGCGAAGGAAATACAACCTCTGCTTGGCCTTTTTCACAATGGAGTCAATGTGAGTGTCCCCCTTCAGGTCCTGAGAGATTGTGGTGCCCAGGAATCTGAATGACTCCCCTGCAGTCACAGTGCTGTCCATGATGTTGAGTGGGGGGAGTGCAGGGGGGTTTCTCCTGATGTCCACGGTCATCTCCACAGTTTTGATCGTGTTGAGCTCCAGGTTGTTGAGACTGCACCAGACAGCCAGCTGCTTGACCTCCTGTCAGACTCGTCACCGTCCTGAATGAGGCCGATGAGTGTGGTGTCGTCTGCAAACTTTAGGAGCTTGACAGAGGGGTCTTTAGACGTGCAGTCTTTGTTGTAGAGGGAGAAGAGCAGTGGGGAGAGTACGCAGCCCTGAGGAGCTCCAGTGCTGGTTATACGGGTGTTGGATGTGTATTTTCCCAGCCTCACTAGTTGCTGCCTTTCTGTCAGGAAGCTGGTGATCCACTGAAAGACGGATGTGGGCACGGAGAGCTGAGATAGTTTTTGGGCAGGAGGAGGTTTGGGATGATGTTGTTAAAGGCCGAGCTGAAGTCCACGATCAGGATCCTCACATAAGTCCCTGGTCTGTCTAGATGTTGCAGAACATAATGCAGTCCCATGTTTACTGCATCGTCCACAGACCTGTTTGCGCTGTAGGCAAACTGAAGAGGATCCAGCAAGGGTACAGTGATGTCCTTCAGGTGGGCCAGCACCAGTTTTTTCAAAAGACTTCATGACCACAGACGTTAGAGCAACAGGTCTGTAGTCATTAAGTCCAGTAATTTTGGGTGTCCCTTTCATGGGAACTTTGAACTGCGTCCTCTAGGGTCGCTATGGGGAACGCCTATCGTCGTGACCCGTGTCTGAGCATACATTGAAAAAACACCAACTCGTTGGCCGGCGACAGCCATGACGCCACTACTGGTGCGACTATATTATAAATAGGCGCCGGGAGCACACATAATTCTCTTTTTCGTCTTCATTGACTGTTCTGTTTGAATCGTGCATTTCCAAGGAAAAAGTAAGAGCTATCTCTATTTATTATGGCGAGCACTAGTAGAGCATTTAGAAGGTGTGTGCATCTGTGTCAGCGCTATTTGACACCAGATGACACATACGATCTATGTGTTGTTTGTTTGGGCGAGGAGCACGCACGCGATGTCCTTGAGGGGGCAACCTGCGTGCATTGCGAGTTTTTTTTCCAATAGAAAAGCTTCCGTTCCTCGGTTTTTGTCTCTCTTTTCAAGTAAAGAGGAGCAGCCATCTGCTTCCCGCAATCCAGGACCCACAGCTGCTGAGGCACGAAAGGGAATGAGCTCGTGGGGATCAGGTGTGCCTAGGCCGATTATGAGGTTATAGAGGGGCTTTCCTCTCTCTTGCGCTCTATCGGCGGGGGGCGAGAGACGCCACTGGAGGCTGAGTTCTCCGCTTTTAACATCATCTGATCCGCAGGTCCAGTGCCTCTGCTGGGTCCAAGCCCAGGAGGAGCAGGAAATGGATTAAGAGAGAGAAGAAGCTGACAGCTCGAGCCTTCTTCAGCCTGCCTGCCCTGCGTATGATGCGCTTGTCACTGTAGAGGCTCTTTCACTGAGTTGCCCCGCGCCTCAGGCAGTAATCTTGACTTCGCCATCTCGGACAGGCCGTGACTAGGAAGTGGCTGCTCGCGAGGTCTCCGCAACCCTGCTGGTCCCTTTCGGCCGGTCGTCGTTCCTTCCGCACGCAACGTCCTTATTCTTTCTGGCCCTAACCCTCAGCCAGGTGCAGCCGTTCCCTTTTCTTTCCTTTCCCCTTGAATCGTCCATACTGAGAGTCCCGAGAGGAATAGGAAGCCGGGGCCCCGTTCTTCTCCTCTCCCATCCCGCATCCCCTCAATTCGCTTCGTTCCCGCATTCAGCATACGCAGTTATGCGCATATCGCGGCTCTCTTGCTGCAATAAAAACGGCTCTCCATGTAGAATAATGCTCGCTCACCTGTATAACTACGACTAACCAGACGTAGCGTAAGGCCTCTCTCTCTAATGGAGAAAGACGAGTGCATCGCGGTTCTCTCATAACTCCCTCCTCTTGCCGCATGAGCCAAGCAGGCCACCAGCTCCCACGTGTCGAAATCTGAACGTGGCCTTTCAAGCTACGCATCCTAAATTGAATGGCAAGGCATACACGCAAAAAGGGCAGCATGTCAGGCTGTTGCTTCGGCCTGCACAACGTGGCGGTGCTCCGAAGAGGACACTGAACCGCAGCACCCTGGAATCATGGCACGTGTGGATGATGGAGAGATCCCTAGGGAATAAGCCCAAGGTCAGGGAAGGTGCCGATGTGCGGAGAGGTCGCCTACTATTCTCTTCTGTGCACTAAAATATAACCTACTCACCGCCATGAGATCGCTGCTGAGTTGTTGCCGCCACAGGGCACCACAGCGTGGATCTTGTACTTCCAGCCTCGCACGAATGCCCCGTCTTGCTACTAAGCATGTGAAAAGCGGTCTTGCCCCTTTCTCCGAAGGCCCGCTGAGATTCCACGTCTGCAGTATCGTACATCGAGCGAGGCCGATGGTACAACTTCAAATTGAGAGGCAGCTGTGGGTACACTGGCAACATGGTAAGAAAGAAAG
>JADLZN010000162.1:0-90658 GCA_018155175.1 Sinocyclocheilus anophthalmus
ACAAACACCCTCGGGCTGAGAGACCGGCCGAAGGGAAGAACTAGATATTCGTATGCCACACCAAGGAATGCAAACCTTAGAAATTTCCTGTGAGGTGGATATATTATTATGTGAAAATATGCAACTTCAGGTTGATTGAGGTAAACCCTGGGCACCTGGTGTCTATTTGTTAATTTTATTTTTCCCTGTGTTAGGTAAGTTAGATTTAAAATTGAGTAAGTTACTGTTTTGTTTGTTATTTTGGCTATGCCCCCTCCTGAAGCCTTTTTGTTTCTGAAGGCTGCATTCTCTGGAGGTCGCATTTGTAGGCTGCATACTTCATAAAGAAGATCTTATTTTAGAATATTAACAGTTATAAATTTGACCATTATTCTTAGTTAACCGTAAATTGTTGAAATATGCTTATGACTCGTGAATGTAATGCTCGGTTAACTGAAATAAACCAGGCTTGATGACGTATGCAGCCTGCAAATGCGACCTCCGGAGGATGCAGCCTTCCATTTGAGAAATGGCCCTAGACTCTTACTTTATTGTCTTGGAGCGTGTGGCAACTAAATTGAGTTGGCCCAAGGATATGTGGGCTTTGCTGCTTCAGTGTAACCTCATTGGCAAAGCACAAGAGGTGTGTGCAGCTTTGCCAATTGAGGCGTCATTGGACTATGACACTGTGAAAGCAGCCGTTGTGAGAGCATACGAGTTGGTGCCTGAGGCATATCAGCAGAAATTTAGAGCATGTTCAAAGCAAGCCAAACAAACTTATGTTGATTTTGCCAGGCAAAAAATACCCTCTTTGTGAAGTAGTGTTTTTCAAGCAAAATTGCCACTTTCGAAGAGTTGCAAGAATTAGTCTTATTGGAAGACTTTAAAACATGCGTGCATGTTGTGGTTCATCTAAATGAACAAAAAGTGTCAAAACTCTCGGATGCAGCAGTACTTGCAGATGAATTCACGCTTACCTATCGGAAGGTTTTTTATTTGGGCTGTGAGTCCCCTTCCCTCAGGAAGATCCCTTCAAACTGCCTTTTTCCTCCTCCTCACCACCTGGGTAGGATGAGGGGCTGGCTGATCTGTCTGAGCTGTAGCAGGTGGATAATTTTTACTGGGCCAGGCGGGTTTCAGCTCCGATGCCTTCTCTGACCTTCTGCATTCACAAGTGGTCTCTGCCTTTTTGGAATGCGAAAGCTGGGGGGTGGGTGAGCTGTAACCTGTGCAAAGGTCTGCCGAGGAGGTGGAGAGTTTGGCATACAGAGCTGCAAAGCCTCATCGTCTCTTTTCTTGTCCTCGCATCTCTTTTGCATTCGTGTCAGCACTGAGCCGAAAATGCCTTCTGCGACGACCGGTGCATCTAGAATGGCTTCCTTTTCTCTGTCGGAGAGATTAGCCAAAATTAAGCCAGCGTTCTCTCTCTTGAATAACCATTGTGGCCATGGCCTTGCCAGCAGCTTCAACAGCACATCTCTGAAGACGGAGCAAGAGATCTGTTACGACACAGATTTCCTCCCACTGTGCCTGGCCTGGCATGGCAGACACTTCGTCCTGCAGCTCCACTTGGTATGCGGTCAGCAGAGAGATAGACTTCAGAGCCCGGACTGAGAAAGCGACTGCTTTGTAAGCGCGTTCCGTCATGCTAGACTGGAAGCAATCCGCTTTTGATGGCAATGTGGGGTTTGCAGCTGCCGTGCGCTTTGGATGCAAATGCATGGTGACCAATGGCTCCATGGGGGCATGTGAAGAAGGCTCTCCTTCTCCATCCCCTCTACGTCAAGAGCAGATCCCCCCTGCATGGGTATTTTGCTGTTAAAATGATGTTTGTGATGGAAACCTCTTCCAGAAGCTCTGGAAAGATTGGAAGGAGTTGTCTCGGTGCCCGTTTAGCTCTCGGCAGCCTCTTGCCCTCATAACACAACTTTGCAGTCTCTGCTACTATGGTCGGCCACGGAATATTTAGTTTCTCGGTTACACTTTATTTCGATAGTCCACTTTAGACATTCTATTAACTATAAGTAACTTTGTAACTACATGTTAACTAATTCTCACTAATTTGCATCTACATGTCTACTAACTCTCAGAGTAGACTTAGGGTAGGTTTAGGGTTAGAATAATAGTTGACAAAGAGTTGTTAGAAGAGATTACGCATAGGATTAGGGTTTAGGATGACATAATAAAAGCTTTGAATGTAAAAGCAACTGAATGTGAGTATCAGAAATACCAGTTTCAAAATTATTTTGATGGTGACTTGTGATAAGGCGAATTGATTCTGTTTCTTTTCCACACTCCCTTCCAAATGTCTGTTCTGACATTTTAAGTTTGGTGAGCGGGTTCGAAATTCTGCGAAAAGGGCAGATTGCTTTACAGCAGCAACAAATGCACGTTTACAGCCAGAGATTGTCTTACTATTGGGAGATACGAGGGTCTGTATTACCATATCTTGAAAAGTGTAACGGTCACTTGGATCACGTGGCTTTTATAACCAATCACATAAAACCAAAAAACAGACAAAACCTTAGCCTTGACGTCATTGAATTTCAGTCAGAGTTATGTAACTCTCAACTGCCGTTTACAGATAGGAATAGCTGTGTCTCATTTCGAAGGTTGCATCCTTTGGAGGTTGCATGCTCTGAAGGGTGCGTATATGGAGTGTCCTCACCCAGAATTATACACGACGGCCTTCGTAGGACTAGCAGAAAAGGAAACAGGAAGTATCACATGGCTATGCCAACACATTTATCGCATTGTTGCGCTCTCACGCTAGTTAAATGAAGATTCAAATATGAAGCGTTAATTTCATCATCTCAATATTTAGATCACCTCTCTAAAGAATAAAGGTATGTGAACAAAATGCAAGTTTTTTTTGGCCATTTGCAATTCATATTAAGCACCAGCGGCAATATTTCAATCATTAAACAATGCAACAAAACGTTGTAAAAACACTTAAAGTGCCTTAATATACTTTATTTATAACAGTATTTATAACAGTATATTAATGATGCATAGTTTACATAGGCAAGCAGATGAGGCCGGATGAACGCAATCCGCTTAATGGTTCAGTGTTTTCCTTATAATGATTTTCTATGGGAATTCATTTAACATGAAACTTTGCTCATTGCGTTTACATTCTGGCTTCATCTGCTTGCCTGTACAAAATATACAAAATCAATTGAATATTAGTACATTCAACTGTACTTTGAACCATATTTCAAAGACAGTAGTGATTATGAAATTAGATAAAAATGTAATTACTGTAACATCTACTTAAGTGAGTCAAAAAGCACTCTAAATATCCATATTTGCTTTTAATACAAATTTAAACTATAATAAATTTTCTATTAATTGCAATTAAGTGTCCGAAAACATCACATTCAGAATTTGTCTTGCTTTGCCTTGGATGGAATTCTTCACTCATCTTCTTGCAAAATGCATATGATTTGATGCTGCCTTAGAAATTCACCAAATGAAAGTATCTTAAACAACATTATAATATTGCTGACTATGTTTCAGAACCGTCATCACATTGGGATCGCATCTATGATGCTTTAAATGCAGTCAGCTGAGCTCTCTCCATCTCTTTGTCTCTTTCACTCTTTCAGATGATATGTCTCTATTGAATGCTTGGATTATACATCTCCCCAGGTTTGCTCAAACCCTCCACCCCCCTTATTTTTTCCTCCTACACATCAGTATTCACAATAAGCTTCTTATCTGCTGTGTTTCCCATTATTCCCACCAGATGCTTCAACTCTTTCTAGCTGAAGTTCATCATGACTTCAAATGAGGTCCATCTGTCACTCCCAGCCACCCGGTGGCCTTTGCTCTAGCTGTGCCCAGTGGATGGGTCTCAGAGGGGGTGGTAGCAGGCCTCTGTAACCCCGCCTCCTACTGGGATTACGGATGACTGACAGACGGTTCACAGCCTTGCCACATACAGTCAGTCAGGACCACTGGCACAAACCTGCAATGTCAACTGCGAACACATTTGAGGTACAACTCATACAGCTTAAAACACTTTAGAGAGAGTAAGTAGAAAAGTTGAGAAATGGCTTTTCATCCTGACAGCTTGATCAGTGGGGCTTTTTTGGGCCTTTGCCTTATCTATGCTACTGAATGTGACAGACATCATTTATGGGCTGTCCATGGACTTTGTTGATATCAAGATGTTTATTAGTGTTTATATATGTCAATGTTTTTGTTTATAAGAATTTTTTTCTTCCCCCCCCCCTTCCCCCCTCTTCTTTTTTTGTGCTGTAACTAGTAACTAATATTGTATTTATTTATTTAAATGTTCCAATGGTCCGGCTGTGGTAATCTCTCGGTTTGCAGAAGTCAGAATGTATCAGAATATCTTCCTTTGTGTTCCACAGAAAAAAAGGAGTGAGTAAATGATGAAAAAAATTATGGGTGAATAGTCTCATATCAACTAGATTCTGAAGAAAATGTGGGGTTTCTGTATGCAAAACTCACCTGTATGATTGTATTTTGTGTCAGTGGTTGTCTGTGCATTGCTATATTTGTTGCTAAGGTATTCTGAGTGGTTGCTAGGGTATGCTGAGGTGGTTATCAATTCAATCCTTATTACAGACTCAAGGTCCAAAAAAAAACAAAACAAAAAAAAAAGACAATAGGACAACATATACAACCCACAGCATCTACACCCACAATAAAAAGTTACAAAATACAACAATACCAATGTCTCCACAGCTTTGACTGATACCATGTAGTACTAACCCTTATATTTGATAGACCCACAATAATCTCATTTTTTGAAGCATTTAGCCGGCAGATAAATCTATACATAAGATTTCGTAACAGTGCTTTAAAAGTGATTACTCTTGCACTCACAAACATTTCACTTGCACTATGCCATCTAGGTCTCTTTAGTCAAATTCTCATTGCATCATTATAAGCTACTTGCAGCTTCTGTAAACTAGATGTTCTATAGTTGAACCACAGATGAGCAGTATAAAGTGTTGTACAATATGCTTTAAAAAGTGACACCTTCACCTCATCTGAACAGAAACTAAACTTACGTAAAAGTATATTCGCCTGCATATACATCATACGGCGTTGCCTTTCAATATCCTCATCGTCTGTCATACGTTCAGTGATGAAATGTCCAAGGTATTTTACTTTAGCACAGACAGTGAGACTCCTATTAGACAACTTGAAAACTGGAAATGTTATACTTTTATCCTCCTTAGTTCTGCAAATCATAACCACACTCTTATCAGGATTATATAAAATATCATGTTCAAGACCATAAACAGAACACATAGTTAAAAGCTGTTGAAGACCAGCACTGCTAATTTAATTACTGGCCTGAGTCAGAAGAGCCCACTTCAATCAGAAAAGTAATAACCTCCTCAACAAGCAGCACTATTTGAAGTCTCAAAGCCCACATTTTCTCTCTTTTTTTATTTGTGACCCTTGACCACAAAACCAGTCATAAGTTGCACGGTATATTTGTAGCAATAACCAAAATACATTGTATGGGTCAAAATGATCGGTTTTTATTTTATGCCAAAAATCATTGGGATATTAAGTAAAGATCTTATTTTCCATGAAGATATTTAGTAAGTTTCCTACTGTAAATATATCAAAACTTCATTTCACTGTCATGGGAACTTATCGAACTGCTCCTCTAGGTCCTCATGGGTACTATAGTCGCACCGGTCGTGACGTCATGGCTGTCGCCGGCCAACGAGTTGTTTTTTTTTCAATGTATGCTTCAGACACAAGTCACGACGAAGCATTCCCCATAGCGACCCCTAGAGGAAGCAGTTCCTGTTCCCACCAGTGAACCATGGTTACATAAGTAATCTGAGAAGTTTTGATTAGTAATATGCATTGCGAAGAACTTTATTTGAAAACTTAACGGCAATTGATCATATTTAGATTTAATTTTGCACACCTCAGATTCCAGATTTTAAATAGTTGTATCTCGGCCAAAATTTTGTCCTATCCTAACAAACCATACATATATGGAAAGCTTATTTATTCAGCTTTTGAGATGATGTATAAATCTCAATTTGGACAAATTTACCCTTATAACTGTTTTTGTGGTCCAGGGTCACATATATTAGTATATCTACTTTGGATGAATTGTTTCTTCTAAACAAATTAAAGAAATTAAGGATTTAAAATGAAATAAATAAAGGAAGAGTAAAGAAAGAAGGAAAGAGTAGGTAAACAACTAGAACATATTATAAAGCTATGCATTTGAACTATTTGCAAATAAAATATGCACATTCACTTTTAATTGCATGCCTACATGCCTTAACAGCTCTGTTAAAGTTTCATGACTCTCATATTTAATTACAAATTACATTACATGAATTAGGCCTACATAAAGGCTATTCAATTCAAAATGATGAAATCATACAAAACAATTCATAGTTTGTATCACTGGATATTACTTATATTTCTGTTAAATGTTTAACACTCTGTTATGGTTAAAAACTGAAGCATTGCGTCAGAATTCACATTAGGCTTCTGAGAGCAGTACTTTCTTTGATTCGATTGGACATCTCAGACATTTTGACACCACCCATCACTGTTCAACCATTGTACTGGAGTGCAGGAGAGCTGCATCAATAATATCAAATATTTGGCGGGACAATTCAGCCATATCTGATTATTGGTGGACTTGCACCCCTCAATGTCTATAATGAATAATATGAGCAACAGTGATGCTTGCCTAAGCAAATGCTGCTAATAAGCTCTCTTAATATGCGTAGTAGTTGTACGAACAATTTCGTAATTCGTACCCCATTTATCACTAATAAATAGATTTAGAGTTTTAGCTATTAGCAACTTTGGATAAAGTTATTAAAAAGCTCTTGACAATGAGTCCTAGTATTTTAATAATGACACCAGCATTACAGTGAGAGCTTATTAATTCGTAAAGAAATGCTAGCAGTTTTGCTATTTATTTCTATTTCATTACTCTTGGTCTTGCAGATATCTTCCATTTCAAGACGTGTAGAGCGCTGCTGCGATGAAACGGCCAGCCCCCCTGTATGTGCCCGGTTTTCTGCGGCCTCATGATTGACTCCCCACAGAGAATGGAAGAGTGGAGAGAAGCCTGCCCAGACAGCTAATGTTATTAGTCTCATTACAGCTCCCCAGGAGCTCTGAGGCAGGGGGGCGGCCGCCTGACGCGCTGTTTATTTCCGATAACATCCTCAAAACTACACTGCTCCAATTACATTCCTCATAATGAGGAAGATTATGTCTCTCTCGGCAGCCCCGTGTCATTTGGAGCGAGAAGCGTTAGGGTTTTAGACAAGAACAATCAAGAACTAATGTTGGAAAACATGAGTGAATATTGATATGAATGTAAATATTGTTGTGGCAGGTGTGTGGTGCAGCATTGTTCAGGTACAAATCACATTTCCTCAATGACTCAAGTAATACTAATTTAAGGAAATTCTCCTGATAGCACAAGCAATGACATTTTTCATCATGCAATAGTGGTGTCGGTAATTAACTTTCTGGGAGAAGGATTTGAAAAGTTTCTTTCTCCATTATACTTGTTGCCGTTTTATGACTTCTCCTTTGAACGCAGTTAAAGCCATAACGCCGAGATAATTCTCCACTTCCGAGCAATTCAGCAATCGTGCTCCAGAAATGGAAAAAAGAAAATGGCACACACTTGTTCCGACTCCAATTACATTCTCTGATATCAGTCTAGAAGTACATAGCGCTAATTAAAGCAGTATGGTTAACCAACACCCCAGGCCATTCAGTCCTGCAACACTTTGAAATCACTTTCCTTATTGCGGTGCCAATCTCTTATGAGAAAGGGGCTCAAGTTTATTTGAAAGTCTAATGCAATACTCACTGGCTGAACCTTTCGAAAATGAAGTGCCTGCAATAATTTCAGCAATTCCCAAAACGTGTGGGTCAAAAATGGACCCAGGCAACAATTTTATTTCTACATTTCCCTGTGATGTGATCTTCTCATCTCACATACCAGGAATCGCTTAATTAAGGTGTCTTGAATTATGTAAAGTAATTGTTTCAATAATTTATTTTAAAATGAGGTTTGTCACTTACCACTTAAATGCAAATGTGCTGAAAAATACACTTGTTTTTCCTTTGATGTATGCCAGCTAAAGGTAAATTCATATCTATCATTTTATGTATCCCAAATATTTACAATTATATAATATTTTCACACTTTGCATAATTTGACATAAATTAGTGGAAATTATGCACAGTAAAAATAGTTTGGTAATATTTGTGATATTTACCTTGTGTCAGGATTATGCACTGTTTTTTTTGTGTTTTCCCTCCCCATGTGTTCCACGTCCCAGTTAATTGACTGATTCCATGCACCTGTGTTCCCCTGATTGCCCTGTGTTTAAAAGTCCCAGTCTGTTCAGTTTGTATTTGTTGGGTCTACCCTGCGTTTTTGTTTCCGTTGTGTTTTCCATGGATACCTTCTCCTGTCCCGAGTACCTCCTCCTCCTGCTGGAGCAGGGGGAAGATCGCTCGACGGGCCATACTAGACTGTTCCTGGTCCTAGCGGCTCTATCCAGCTACCCGGACGACACGCTCTGTGCATTCTACGACACCAGTTTGAACACCACGTGCAGAGCGCCGTCGTCCAAAGATGGTCCTCGAGTGAATTTCGCTGCCTTTGTGGAGTGGACACTGGAGTGCCACTCCGGACCCAGTGCTCAGCCCACCATCTCCCCGCTGCACGGAGAGCATACCCGAACCCACCGCTGACGGAGAGCCAGAACCCGCCGCGACTGACGAGCCATCGCCGCACGGAGCGACAGGGCTGAGGATCGCCACGGAGCCAGAGCTGCTGATGACGTCAGTCAAGGTGTGTGAGCCGGCAACAATGCCGCCACGAGGGAGAAATCCGTGGACGGTGTTAGCGTGGAGAGGAGAGGAGCCCCCTGCACCGCGGCTGAGGGTGAGCTGTGTATGGCGCACCGACTGTGCCACACAGAAGAGGAGAGGGCTCCCGTTCCTGAGTTCTGGCCTGAAAGCCTGGAGGAACACAAATGCCCGCTCCTGCCTCCTCCTCTGCTGTCATCTGGCAGCCCCTCTGCTCGCCCTCAGCCCACCATCTATGCGGTGCGAGCTCCGCGGGACTGCCATCCTCCAGCGTCGCCGTGACTGGAGTATCCTTTGACTCCGTCTCCAGCCTCTAAGCCCCGGACTCCATCTCGGCCCGTGGACCCGTCGGCTCCACCATGGCTTCTAGCACCCTCCTCTCTGCCATGGCCCGGCAGTCCACTAGGTCCGCCGGGCTCCCTCGTCCCTCTGGCTCCGCCTTGGTCTGGCGTCGACCAGCCTGCGCCTCGGGACACCACTCCTCCGGCAGTGCCTCGTCCCTCCGGCTCCGTCAGGCTCCTTCATCCCGTCTGCTCCTCCTCGGTCCTCTGTCGCTCCGGCTCCACCGCGGCCTTCTGGATCCCGCATACGCCTTGGTCACCTGAGCCATCTGCTCCACTTTGGCCCTCCGGATCCTCCCCGTTGCACTGGCTCATCGGCTCTCCATCTCCGCCCTGGGCTCCTCTCCCACTACTGCTCTGCGCCGTGGTCGCCCCCTGTAGTCGGTGACCATTGCTCCTCCCTCCGTCTGTTCCACCGTGGGCCACCGTTATGGCGTGGCTCTGGTCCTGCTGTGCTCCCCTGCTCCGTTCCCTTCTCCTGTCTCCTCCCTTCATCGCCTCCCTGGTCTCTGTCTGGCCGGCCCCCTCCCAGGTCTCGTTCTCCTCCCGAGCCTCCTCCTTAGTTCCCACCCATTCCCCCCCTCTGTGGTTCTACGGCACACAACGCCTTCCGAGGAAAAGGGGTGCGATTATGCGTATTATGCACTGGTTTTTGTTGTGTTTTCCCTCCCATAGTTCCGGTTCCCAGTTAATGACTGTTTCCATGCACGCTGTGTTCTCCTGATTGCCCTGTGTTTATTAGCCCTAGTCTGTGTAGTCTTCCTTTGTCGGTTCTACTTGTTGAATGTCTTCCTTGTGCTCTGTATCTCCCATTTGGATTATTAAAGACTCTCTTTTTTTGTGAAATCTCCATGTCTCCTCGTTCCTCCCATAAGCAAAGCGTGACACCTTGATTTCTACTTTGTTCTGTTTAAACATCATGTTGTCTCATACTTCATCTCAAGCTCTTCAATGACACTGTTGTCTTTTATGAAAAATATTGAAATGTGTTGTGTATATTTCACTTTGTTTAGATGAATCATTTAAAATAATAATTCATACTTTATATGATGGATTTCCACATTGTAAGATTAGAAGTCTAGGTCTTGGACAAGGGTAAAAAGGAAAATAAAAAGGCATATGAAAAGAGTAAAAATAAAAGAAAGTTTCATATAAGAAAAGAAAAATGTTTCATGAATTAAAAAAAAAAACTTTTTTTTTAAGTGTCTAAAATTAACTCTCAAAGTGGACTCAGAAATAAAAAGGTCAACATTTTTAATAAAGGAGATTTTAATTAATGACTTGAATAAAATTACATCAACGTAAACACATGTTCCTGTTTTTATTTTATATAAAATATGAATAAAAGGTTACAAAAAATCATGTAACATTACATTCATTAGCACTCTAGACAGTCCTTACACTCGGTCTTTCACTTTTGAGTCATGTGGGTGTGATAAGAGCTTGTGACAGTGGGTGAGAAAGATGTCTTTCTTCCTTCTGTTACCCCTAATCACCCATGGGTTCCATATCACCTCCCGAAACAGAGGTGGACAAGCCCAAGGCAGGAAAGACACTGATAAGAGCTTCAAATCAGTTTTAAAATCTTCATTATTACAGTACATAAATTCTTTAGAAAAATGTTTTGATTTTATTTTATTTTAGGTTAAATATATACATTTGCATTATTATTTTGCATTTTCTATGCTGAATTCTAATGCAAATAAGACGGTTTTAAATCAAATTCTGCACATTTCTGCATAGTTCCCTGGGCCCAGATGCAGCACCTGATGAACTTTTAAAGTACCATGGTACAGTGATGCTATCAGATGGTAAAACCATGGTGATCACTATAGTTGTATGCCATGGTATTTACATGTTACTCCGAGGTACTTCACAGAATACATACAACTACCATGGTACATGTTTTTAAAAAAATGTTAATGGCATTGCCCATGTCAAACAAAAAATGCTATCATGATCCTAAAAATATAGGGTAGCATCATGTATTTTTGTGTGTTAGGATTCACAAACAAAGAATAGATGGACAGATAGATAGATATATGTATTGCTGGAGAGTGGAGTGTATTTCTAGAGCCACCGAATAACTGACACTACCACGCTAATAGAAATAAACGCTTTGTGTCTGAGCTATATTTAGAGTTTGTCGCTGCATAATTTGCTGATGATTATACCAGAGTTGCCTCGCCTCTGCGTGAGCATAATTTCCTTCCTTGCTTGTGTTTTTTTTTTTTTTGACAAGCCCACTGGCCTCAAGAGGACTGAAATGATTAAATCCACAGCTGTGAGGACTCAATAGTCACTCAGGAGCAGGATCAGGAATGAGAACTGGACAGGAGGCCTCAACATGTTGCTGACATTTGTTTTAAATATTGACTTCCTGGCTGTGTTATCACTCTGCACATTTCATATTTGCAGTTGAGGAGATGGATGAGGAGAGAAGGGAGTTTTAGTGTGAATTGGGATTTGTGGAGGGAGCGGTTTGGAGGTAGTACTGCTCGTGTGTGCATTTGTGAAAGTGTGTAAGAAGGATACTGCTCATACTCGAGGCTTCTCTGAAACCCAGCTACCCTGAGAGAGAGAACTGTAGAAAACTGTTTGAAATTGTTCTCAACTCTTGCTTCACACTAACAGCCAGGCAAAACATTCTGCATGCAAACTCTAAGCACAACGGTCTGGCTATATGTGGCATAGTCTTATAGTTATGAGATTCAAATAAACAGGAAATGTAAGACCCATTCACATAGAGTAAGACTCACATGAACAAGACTTTAAATTGAAGTCATGCATCTATCTATTCTCACAAGAGCTGAATCTGAGCTTGATAAGTTATCGTGTTATTTAGTGTAATTAATTGTACAAAAAAAACAAAACTGTAAAAACAGCCCAGACTCAATGGAAAACCATGGCTGTGCCAGAAATATTGCATTGCTTGCAGTGAATTGTACATATACATATGTTTTGCAAAATGTAGGTAAAGGCACATATTTCCATTGAGACTATGATGAATAAAAAGGTTACCATAATGTATCTTGTGCTCAGACTTATACATATGGTAACAAGAACCATCCCATTAGAGCACTTTAGAGGTTTTAGAGGTTACTGCAGGTAAACATACCACTTACCAAAGCAGACACCTGAAAAACATAATTTAAAATGACAGTTCAAAAATAGCAGGGATGGAATGAACATGCCAAATCTGATTGAGATATTAGACAGATTAAGAGATTTCAGCCAATACTGTATGTGATTACTTTCAATAAATTATATTTAATAATCTGCAGATAATAATAATAACATAACATTTTAATAAAATCAAATTACTTATATTGTTTATATAGTCCCCTCTCGGAAGAATCTATTGTTACTATATATATATGTAGAACTATATATATCTGTAAGCGTTGGTTTGCGGTTTAAGGTTTAATGTTATTTTCTGGGACCACTGTTCCAGACAGATGTGGAGCTGACAGCTGTTGGACAGATGATTGTGAAAAGTAAACCCTTCAAGCAGAAAGAAACTCTCAGGACAATGTTCTAGCAGCAACTCTGAAGTGTAAGGTTCACACTCTTTGCCACGTTCCTGAACTCCTGAACAGATGGTGAGAGTGGGGTGGTGTTGATCTGAAGTACAACTCTAAATACAGGTGAGAACAGGGTCCAAAGCATCAATCACTCAAACTATCAAAAGTTATGATTACATTGTATTTATAATGCAAATAATTAATAATAGTTATCCTGATGCCTCCTGACAACCTGCAAACATGTTTACACATCAGAAAATAATTTGTAACCAATTAAAGTGTGGTTGATGGACTAGAATATTTAATTATTATTATAAGATTATTATTATTATTATTAGTAGTCTATTATCCACAAAACCTATTTGCAAGCTTAGTCTGGCAGATCTGTTACCTTTAATGGCAACATACTAAATATTAAGTACAAGAATATGACTACAATGGAACACCTGCCTGTTTAATTGGCACACTATTAATCATTTTTTACACACTTTGACCTTCTGGGCATCACTTACAAAAGTAGGCATACTGATCTTATTTTGATCAGAGAATAATGATAATCTTGCGCTTTTGACTCACTTATTTTGTGCCATCCATTAGTGCTGTTAGGGGTAATTATCATGACTATATGAAAGGTTGAACTGATAGCAGGACCTTTCTAAACGGCACTTCATCAAAGCCCGGCCACACTGTAATGGAGCTCTTTTTCACAGACTTCACAAAGACCGCAGCTCTTTCTTTGACCCGCCATGTAAGAGGATGCTTGTTTGAAGGATGTGGGTCAAGTGAGCACCACCCAAATGATACCATCAGGCTAAGTGGAGGTTAAGGTCTATTTCCTGTCCAGTCTTTGACTCAGATAGTAGAGTTGCTGTTAGAACAATAGAACTTGCATTTTCTTTGTGGTTTAAATATGTGAAAATGGCTGAGTAAACTTGAGGCATTGTAATCGGAGAAGAAAATGCACCTCAGGGACATGCCATATTTGAAATAGCATACTACCATAACACAAACATCAGTTTTGCAGTATGCAGTATATGACAGGGGCATACCACAAATCTTGGGGCACTGCCAGGAACCATGAGACAACGTCCCACCCATAAGTTATCAAGTCACATTCAAGCATTTGAATCATGGTGCCTCAATTAAAAAATTGTGTAAACACACTGTATTCATGTCAATTTGTTGCAGCATTAAGCAGTATAAAAATCTAAATAAGCCAATTTCACCATAATAAAATAGGCTCAGTTTCATACAGGACACAGTTGACAGTATGCACATTTTCTGTAATCCCAGGATACCCTGCTACATTAGACAAATGGCATGTTTTGAACATTGAATCCCACAAAGCAAATCTTAGTTTGACCTCCTATTTCCAAAGTGGCATGGTTGTCTCATATGATGTAATTTCACATATATTAAAATAATAATAATAAAAAAAACAAATTAAGTTGCATTCTGTAAATCCTAAAAATTAAGATTCAGTAAGCGAGTCCAAACAAACCTAATAATGTACATGTGTAATTTTGTTGTCATCCTATAAAAAGCCAGACCAAATCCAGAACACCTAAGACCCAGACCTACAGACAAATAAGAAAAGAAAATTGACAAGACTTGATCCCTCGAGGCTGTGATTTAACTACGGCATTAAAATACCATGATACCTTAAAGGGGTCATATGATTTTGCTAAAAATAACATTATTTTGTGTATTGAAATGTGTTTATGCGGTTTAAGTTAAAAAAAAAACATTTTTTTTTCCACATATTGTACATTATTGTTTCTCATCTATGCCGCGCCTTTCTGAAACGCGTCGATTTTTACAAAGTCATTGGTCTGAAAAGCGAGGTGTGCTGTGATTGGCCAGCTATCCAGTGCATTGTGAGTTGAGGGAAGTGCCGAGAGGAACCTCAAGGTTGTGACGGAAATGTACGTCCACGTAACATACTGTGATGCAGTCGCCGGCGGAGACGGCTACCGCCGACAGAGATAAAAGACATTAAAAGACACAATAATAAAACAAAGACAGTGGTATGTATCAAGTAGGGGTAGACAAATAAACGAGCTCGTGAATCTCGTATACTGTCTTTACGTGTTGTGTGCATTGCGAGCGCAACAAACATAAAACACCTGTCATGCTGTGATCAGGAGAAAATGGAACCACGGCTAACAACAACGCACTACCTTACACTGCCGACAAAATAACCGCGAAGTTGGATGATAGAAACAGTGGCAAATCCTTTTAAATTGAAATATTACGTATAGAATGTGCGTCAGAACAGCTGGCATTGTAGTATACTCTACCAGGATCAGGAAACAGTCAAAACATAAAATGCGCTGCACACATCTGAAAATTTGAGTTGAAGTGTTCTGGAACAGAGTTGTAAAAACAACTTAACCACTGATTTCCAGTCGTGCCCTCTTTTGGAAGACTAAACAAAGTATTTTCGCTTTCACAACAAACACCAGCATCACCCACGGGGGGGGGCTTGAGTGAGCGGAGGACCGGGGGCTCGAGTGAGGGAACGGCGGCGGATCGATGAAAGAGTGTCGCGGCTGCGGCAACCATATGGATACGAAGGTACTGCCCTCTCGGGAAGTCTCGCGCTTCTCCTGGCAGAGACGATGCACGGCTGCGTGGACAGCACGACCAGCACAGACAGTAGGAAGATGTCGTCGGGACCACAAAGGTGCGCAGAATGTTGTAATTTTGGGAGGCCCAACAAAGGTAGTTTTGCTTTCAGACGAATGGAGCGAAACCAGCGGCTTTAACGCCTTCAGCTAGATACACATCTTTATTCGTGGCAAACATTGGGCAGCCCTAAAGGGATGTATGCAAACTTAAAAGTACTAAATCTATCACTTGGAGCCGGAGGTTATGCCCAAGGCTGGTAACCTCCAAGGAAAGGAAGAATGGAAATTCGCATCACAATGACCCAATGTGAGTAGATAATATCAGGTGACCCGTTGTGCGACTTGTCAGTCCTTATCCCTTACAAAACTACCAATATAATAAATAACTACATTAATGGACGTATTAAGTTAGAAGAGATTGTATTTAAATGACTATAGAAGTAGAAATACAACAAAGGGATCATCTACGGACATATAACGTGAGAGGATACAAATTAAGTTCCAAAAAGACATTGTTGAAGAGTACATGCCTAGAACATGGAAGAAGAAAGAAATAGTGACCGTATAAGAGGGTTCTGAAAAATCCAAACAAAAAAACAAAAAGTTAACGAAGATCCCTTAGACTATTCTATATCTATTATTTGTATCCTCAAGATGGGTCTCACGACCAAGATCAAAATGTATCCTCATACTCAATTGTCTTCTTCTATCTATTCGCATTGAGGGGTCAAAATCACGGATTTTTAACAGAAAACAACTGGGTACAATCAGGGTGTGAACGACAACCATCCCTGTAAGAGAACTAGGTAAAAACATTCAACTGCATGCATGCTTGGGGCGGGTAGCTTAAAGAGCTGCCCCAAGCATCCACTGTTATTGCCTTCCACCTAAACAACTGCTCAGAACCCTTGTCATAGTGATCCCACGCTAACACTGAGACCGTTCGAGGGGAGAAGAGTGTATTAGGTGATGAGCCATCCAGTGAGTGGTGGGATTACGCACTGACTCTAACCGTGATAGAGGAAACCCCACATTCGATCTAATCCTTTGTTTCCATTTCTCGTGGGCATCATGTACATTTACATGTGTAACAAAGAATTGCAGGTTTAACTACTGTTAGCTAAAGATTTTTCAGCATATTTTGAATCATGAAAATCCCATTGTAGCAAGAACCCAGAGAGATGAGAGATTATCTCCAAAAGCTTAAAATGTGACATCACAATGCAGCTCTACTTGAAGCTAAAAATACTTTCTCAAATGGACTCAGAATGAACAGGAAGATCTGCAAGGCTTGGCAGCACTACACACAGAACAGTCTCAACAAATGTATGTCCCCCTTGCAACATAGGAGACACTCAGACAACAGTTTCCTCTTAATATGCATTGAGGAATTCAAGTTCTGCTTTGTTAGCAACCAGGAGTGGGGTAGCAGTTTCACATTTTCATCTGCCTTTCTGCTGCCAGAGAATCGCTTTTTGGTATTAGTGTGGCACTGAATCTTTAAACTCATCCTTGCAATGGAAGGTGACGAAAGTTGAGAGAATGTGACATGCTTCCTACCGTCTGCCCGTCAGACATCCAGGCTACAAGAGCACGGGATGAAGTGGAAAGATACCGGAAGCTCAATCCCTGCAGAGTCAAGCAAGATGCATTTATGGAGCAAATTTCCAACTTTACATCATCACAACTCTTGTTGGCAAGAGAAAGAATGTAGTCAAGAGTAAGAATGTAGTCTTCTGGTCTCTCCGAGAGGTCTGTAGGCTAAAACTTGGACATGCACAATGTTTTGTTCCACTCTAAAAAACATCACACGTCTGAGCTGACAGCAGCGAAACAAGTCTCCTCATGTGGTGCAAGCAAACACCACAACTAGAGCTCTTAATCGAAGACTTTTTGAGGTGACAAAGACATTTTAGCAGCAACCTCGATTGCATATCTTCGCTATGCGCCACTAATGGATGGACAAAATGACACTGGTGCAAGACTCCTAGGAGAACCTCAAAGGGGGTGCTAGGCAGATGTGAAAAGCTTCTAGTGTCCCTCTGGCAGGCATACCATTTGGGGTCACATCAGTGTAAATATAGCTCAGGAGGGGTGTGAGGTTGGAAGCCATGTGGAGCGTGAAAGGGGCCTTGGATGGGGTGCACATGGTGAATGCTGCACAATTGAGAATTGATGTGAATGGATTTTCCCAAACGGAAGGACAGTTTCTGGAAGAAATTGTGAAGGACACTATATAAAGATGATTTGATTTTGCTTTCCACCCAATAACGCTTCTTCTTGTAAACAAACAAATGAAGGCGGCCCTCTCACAAATGGCACACTTAATGTGGACTTGTGCACTCATGGGCTGCATCTGAAATCACATATTTCCCTACTATATAGTAGGTGGCAAAAAAGTATGTGACAGAAGAAGTACAGTACTCATATACTGTGGATTTGGATATACTTTCTTTTGTCACAGGTACCTGGATGACCTACTACTTCCAAAGAGATTCTGAAGTGTGCACATGGTGGACACTTTACTATCCCATGAGGCCCTGGGGGAAGATTTGTGAAGGGCATTGAACCAACACAACTGATGCTGGTAGGTCACATGATAATGACAACATGGGCAAATGTAGTAAGTCCAAATTACATTCATACTACACACATCCATACTATATAGAATATACCTTTTTTAGTGGTCGCCAATCGGAATAAGTAATTACTTATTCAAAATAAGTACCTACTTAAGAGAGTATAAGATTTCGGATGCAGCCATCGTCTTCACTAGTCCATGTCCGGGAACCTCATTTCAGTAGCACACATTGATGCGGACTTCACAGTAGACTAGTAGCCAACAGTCTATGCAGTGTTGCATCATCAAAATGAGAACTCTAAGGCGAAAAGCCAGGGCTGAGGGTGATATTTGAAATTTGGGCCTGTTATTGTAGATGATGCCTTATAAACCTTACCTTATAAACTGAATCACTCTAAAACATCATTAGGTGTAACCATAAAGTAAAAAGTAGGGAGTTGCACCACATAGTTTACAATCTGAACTAACCTAGTCATAAAAAGGTTAAATTATCTGATATTTTATTAGTCTTATTACACACAGTCCTGAGGGTCTGCTGGAGTTCTCTCTATGGTATTATTTTCCTGTTGTGTGTTGCTCTTATTCCTAACAATGCTCTTTCCGGTGTACTTTTCCACAATCTGTAAACACAACACAGCTCACTGACTGGACAGTGCAGGTTATGAAACCCTTTGTGAACATATCTACCATAGATTAGCTCCAACACAGGATTTGGTTGCCTGCATTTCCTTCATTGTTATTCTTCACATAAGTGTGCATTTCCTCCAGTGTAAGCATTGGATTGTATTTTGTTTCTGGCCGGGAGTAAATACTCGGATAAGAGCGCACGCTGAATAAATGATGTTTGTTATAATGAAGCAGGGTGTCTGCTAATGTGCCTGGGGAGATAAACGAAGGAACAGGAGATGGGGGAAGGGGGCAAGGGGGGGCTCAAATCATCTGTCTATCCAAACCCCTCCGGTGTGGATGATAATGTGGGTTTAAGCTGCAGTGCGGGTGAGTAATGGAATTGCACTAGGGCCTGTGAACCCCTGCTGGGTAAGCTCCAGACATCTCCCTGACAGCTAGCCGAAGCCAGACATCCAAGATACGAGATGGACAAAATCATCTCAGAGGTGAGGAAAGTGAGGTGTAGCTAGGGTAACAAGCTCAATAAGAAAGCATTAACGAGATGAAGCATCCAGTGTACATGATAGAAGGTTGGATTCTTTATTCAAACTAATACTGGATGGAAATTTGAACAGACCTGATATCTGTTTCAAACTCTACTTATCTGCCCCTCAAATGGAACCTGATTGACAATGTTGACCTGGTTCTTCATTGGTGGCAAAAGCAGTCATTCACATGCCGTATGATTATCGTGCTTATCATATGAAGTGCACTAAAGATACAACAGAGAATCCGATGATACTACAGTAGAGTCTGACGTTAGCATGTTGCTAAGCTAACGAGCTGATATTCTAACACAGGGATCATCAACAGCAGATCTGGGACAGGACTGCAACATCCAGCAATTTTTGTTTCATGCCAGAGCTAAAATTTAAAAGCTTCAGCAGAGTATATGACTCTGTACATTCATCAATTCATTCATTCTCCAAACCACTTGTCCTATATAGGGTTGCAGGGATGCTGAATATTGGGCTAAAGACAGGAAAACTCCCTGGATGGATGGTCAGTCCCTCACAGGGCTAACCCACACTTTACATTCACACTTTAGGACAATTTAGTGTCTCTAATTCACCTGTGCTGCATATTTTTAAACTATGGGCAAACCACACAGAACTACACACAGTAAGGCTTCCTGGCTCAGCCAGTACTCAAACTGAGGGACCTTTGCAATGTATTCTGGGATTGCCTTATCAGAGAATGGTGTTATGTGTGATTTTTGTATTATTTTATTTTTTACTTTTCTAAGCGATCATAAAAACCCTACAGACTTACTCTGAAAGACGAAACCAAGCCAGAATATCATAAAGCTCATTTGACTTTTTGACATTTATCATTCGCAAACACTACTCAAATTTTCTAAACAAGCAAAAATCTAGTTTTGCGGCCTACTGATTGGAAGTGTCTGGAAGCCTAAGATGCCAAAAAGGGTTGCTTAGGTGAGCAGCTCACTGGGTACAGAACTTTGATATTTTGCTTTTAGCATTTGTATTAGAGGTTTTAATCTAACTTGGGATGTCAAAGCTTCACTTTGAAGATGGCCATTAAGTACAGCCTTCATGCTTTGTTTGACCCTAACCTTTCAACAGGAAAGATCATTTACACAAGCGACCAATTTACACCCCGAATGTCACCCCATCAACTACTGCATACCCTCTGTCAGAAAAGGAGACCTTATATGCACTGCCAAACCACATACTCTGGAGATGGATTTAGACTAGAACCTCAGAGTAAATTCTCCTGATCAGCCCTGACAAACAGCACAACCTTTTCTGAATACGCTGGCCAAAGTTATTTCCCAACAAATACACCCAGACTTCTCCAAAAACGCTTCTTCTCTTGTACACACGCGCTCTCTCTCTTTCTCTGGCTCAACCTGACAAGCACTAAATAGACTTTTTATCAAGTTAGCAGAGCAACGGTGAGCTGGGAACATTTCCTTTTGTCACTGTTCATTTTTCTTTCCGTTCTGGCTCCGTAATGGAAGCCAGGGAGGTTTCTCACTTTCTGGTCTAAATGAGATATCTGGGCCTTAACACAAGCCCTGCTTTCTGAAAGGCAAAGCTGGAGTTATGTTCAGATTAAGATAACATATCCCAGAACCTTCCCAGCATGCTTCTTATTTAAAGTGCATGCTTCTACCGATAAGCGAGAAAGACATGATTCAGAGGTGGTGGATTTGACTTGCCCTGGGGTGGGTTCAAATGACAAGCAAAACTTTTACAGGGGTGCAAATCATGTGGCCAACATCACAGAACCAGACTTTTGACTTTAGCCATAAAGGCTGGTCCACTTTGGAGATTATTTTGGCCACGAACAGCCCACTTTGACGTGTGGATGTGTGGTTTGGGGAGCTTCATTTGTGACATGTGACATGTGACATGTGACATGTGGCCAAGTATGGTGACCCATACTTGGAATTAGTGCTCTGCATTTACCCATCCAAAGTGCACACACACAGCAGTGAACACACACAAACCGTGAACACACACCCGGAGCAGTGGGCAGCCATTTATGCTGCGGCGCCCGGGGAGCAGTTGGGGGTTCGGTGCCTTGCTCAAGGGCACCTCAGTCGTGGTATTGAAGGTGGGAGAGAGCGCTGTACATTCACTCCCCCCACCTACAATCCCTGCCGGTACGAGACTCGAACCCACAGCCTTTGGGTTATGAGTCCGACTCTCTAACCATTAGGGCCACGACTTCCCCATTTGATGCAGTTGATAACACAATCAAGCACCAGCATGGAAACAACAAATACAAATAATTGCACAGCAGTGTCATTTTGTGACCTATCTGCTAAGAACACTCAAGAGAATTGTGAAGATGTGTTTCGACTTTGTAATCAGAATTGTATTTATTTATTTATTAAACTGCTTATATTATGCACATAACTTAGAAAACAAAGCAGGATGGACAGTTGTGCTCATGGATGTATTGTTTCCTTTTCAATAACTCTCTCAAACAAAACTAAGATGCTAAACATTATCTTTCAAACAAATGATACCACTAACCTGGCATTCTTTGGCAAATCTCGAGATTAGTTCTTCTAATCTAGTACGCTTTCAAGTGCATTCTAAATAGCATAAATGACGCATGCACAGGGCACTCTGAAGGGAGAACAATCATGACAGCTATGTTGTAAGATTGTTTTAAATCAAAGTCAAGCAATAAATACTTCAAAGGGCTCTTTAGAATGAATATTTTCGTATGGTTCAGCTCATGGACATTTCACTCCCAAGATTCTTTGCACTGCATTAGAGCCTCTCAGTCTGGGCCGTTTGACATAAATCTGCTCAAGGTTTGCCAAGTGTAACATAAATTCAACCTGCTGCACCTGCAAGCACACTCTGCTTCCATAAACAAAAAGACCCTTGTTCTGTGTGGTTTTACAAAAGTTTTATTAATTGTATTATTCACTTTAAACCTATTAAGAAACTAAGTGTACTGCATTTATGTTTGTTGTGTGTGTGTGTGTTGGATGCTGTTGTTATAAATTGTTGTGCTGTTTTTCTAATAAAGAATTTGGAAAATGTATTATTAAGTATTTTAATAATTGTTCTTTTTTATTTCTCAATGAAAACATTTGTAGTGAGTAGTGGTAGTAAGAATTTTAATAACATAAAAATGTTATTTATAATTAAATATACATGTCATACAGTGACTTTTCATTTATTTATGACTAACTGAATATACACATTTGAGAAGAATAATATAAAAAAATAGAATAAAGAATAATAATTTATTCATTTAAAAGAATAGCTCACCCCAAAATTACAATTTGCTGGAAATGTACTCACCCTCAGGCCATCCAAAATATAGATGAGTTTGTTTCTTAATCAAAGCAAATTTGGAGAAATGTACAGCACTGCTCACCAGTGCATCATCTGCAGTGAATGGGTGCCGTCAGAATGAATCCTGTCAGGCCAAACAGATGATTAAAACATCACAATAATCCACAAATAATCCGCATGACTCCAGTTGACCAATTAATGTCTTGTGAAGTGAAAACCTGTGTGTTTGTGAGAAACAAATCCATCATTAAGACATTTTAACATTAAACCATCACTTCTAGCCAAATCCATAATAACGCTTCCTCCAGTGAAAAGTCCAGCCCCCTTGTGGTTTGAAGTGATGGATTTGTTTTTTACAAACATGCAGCTTTTCACTTCACAGGGTGTTAATTGATGGGCTGTATTTGTGTGCATTACTTGTTGATTATTGTTATGCTTTTATCAGCTGTTTGGACTCTCATTCTGATGGCACCCATTCACTGCAGAGGATCCACTGGTGAACAAGTGCTTTAATGCTAATTTCTCCAAATCTGTTCTGATGAACAAACAAACTCATCTACATCTCAGATGACCTGAGGGTGAGAAAAATGTTTAGCAAATTTTCATTTGGATAAACTATTCAATAATACAAAAACTTTCAATGCTTCATTTTCAAAATTTCAAAGATCTCAATTTAGGTACAACCGATATTCATTAGCATCAACCACATCTCCTTTGACTTGGAAAAATAAGCACGCTAAAAGACAGATATTTTCAACCCTACCACACTTTGTCGCCAGGGCTGGATTTATCCATAGTCATTCTAGGCATGCCTATGTTCATACGTCCAGGGGGGCCAAATTACAATGAAGATAAATATTTATAAACTTGTCAGCGCAGCCCTGCGAATTTATACACAAAATAGTTTTGCAGCTGAAAAGCCACATGACATTTCTCAGTAGCGAGGTGGTAACGTTACTGTTCTTGAAGCAGTTAAACTTAAATAGTCGCTATTAGTAGAGTAGAGACATTGCTGCCGAACACTGTTGAGAGATCCACTAATGCATTAATAACTGAATTATTCTCCATATCAATGGCTCAATTCTCCGTTATTATCTCTAAAATGACATTTTGGAATTAGCAACGGAAGGGTTTGGGATGAGGAGTGTAAGAAATTAGTTACATGCGAGGTTTCAGGACAGAAACATGACACATGTTTTGAAATAAAACATCTGAACAATGTCTTGAGGTCCAGGCCATTGAATTATTCGAAAAATAACGCATACCCGATGTGGTAATGCGGCTACGACGCCAGTCAATATTCCTTACTTAATTAAATGGTCTTTCTCCGTTCTCAAATGAGTGAGAACTACATTGGATCTTCAATGACTGAACACAATGGATGAATGTTGTCGTAATATATTAATATGCAAAGGGGGGCCCAAAAATGTATTTTGCCTATGTAACAATATGAGGTAAACATATTTTCCTTTTTGTCGCACCAAAGCTGTCACTGTGGAAATGAACACATCACTTGTAAACATGATTTCTAAAAGCCTGTGAACCCCAACTACCACAGGTTGCATAAAGCCAGCCAATCGGATATGAGCTTCCATATCAGAGACTATCCAGAAACAGGGCTTTATTGTTGAAAAGCTTCCTACACAGGCTATGCAGTATTTTAATTCAAGACAGCATCCGCATCGCTCTGCAATGTTAAAAACGGTCTGAGTCAGTTTAGTGTGAGAACTGAGTTTTTTAAATTTTTTTAAAGTGATCAAGTATCACAGATAAATTTCAAGGAATAGCATTAGACATAAGAAGCTGTCTGAATGGTTCTCTGAGATACCGTATTCATTTGACTCATGGGGGACAGCAGGAGTTTTTAAGCTTCCTCTCCTCCCGTGCTCTATCGATAAAAGAACTTGGGCTCGAGTCAGTTCAAGCTCGTGTTTATTTCAATAAATGAGGATGGTACGGGCCCCTGGAGTCAGATTCATTTCCTGCAGTGCTCCCCTGTAAGCTCACACTATTGGAATTATTCTGCTCCATAAAGCACTTCAAGAAGACAATGTGTGTTTGAGTGTCTGTTTTATGATCAATACCGACAACAATGTGTTTGTCAAAACAGAGAGGCATAATTATAGACTGGCAGACGTGGAGACGGTTGCAGTACATTTCTCTCTCTTTCCTCTCACACACACAAACAAACACATAATTTAGCCACTTCCACCCAGCACCTCCTATATTCATTGAGTCTGAAATGTGTTTTGGCTCAAGGGATCAAGTAATTATTTTAGCCAGTGAAACATCTTTGAACATACACACAACTTCTGAAATGGTGATTGCTATCAGAGGAGCTGCTGCCGTAGTAATGAAGCTGATCCTAATAGCTGTCAGACTCTCTTAGCTGCAGCACAGGGACTCATTTCAGTCCGGATATGCTTCGGATTAGTTTCTCATCCCCAACGCAGCTGTCCAGATAGAAAAAGAACATTTGGATGTAAAACTGGGAAATAAATATTTTAACAGAAAAAAAAAAGAAATGGATAAAAGAAAGTGTGCTAGTTGACCTCATGTAAACAACTCAAATGCCAAACCCAGAGTTAAAAAACTCATCATGTAAACAGGAGTGTGTGGATCAGTGGCATGCAGTGCATACCTGTCAACCCTCCCGTTTTTCCCGGGATTCTCCCTTATTTTATCGTTCTATCCCGCTATCATCCCGTTTAAATATTTTCCCGTATTTTTAATCTTTCTATAAAAAAAAAATCCCACTGAGCGTATTTTTTTTATGTTAGCTACATTTGTCTCCTGTAAAACTCCCGTAATTGGTATGGCCCAAACCTCATTATATGAATAATCACGTCAACAAATTCCAAGGTTGCCCAGTTGCCAGATCTTGTATGAATTCAATCCTTCTCACACAATCGACACATACAAATTTCAACCCATTTGTCCCCTCAACTTGGCAACCTTCAGGGAGTACCGCGGGAAGGAAACAATGATCACTGGTAGAAATGGGACGGGAGGAGGAGACTCAGGTGGTGCTCCAGTGAAAAAAAACCAAATATGCATGCAAATTGAGATATAGCTTACACTTCAAAAGGCTATGGTTTAATTGATTAAATATGACCGCTGCAAGTTGAAAAATCAGGTGCTGCGCTGCTTTGTTTACTGCGGTTACCGGGAAAATGGCTATATTCCTGGGGATAAGCGAAAGAATGGATGAATGAATTTGCATTTTTCAATAAGCCCTTCTGATTTTTGGTTTAGTCCAAAGCCAAAAACGACCCTTATTTTTACGCAGAAAACACACAGTTTGATATACACGCAATAATTGTTTGATAACAATTGTTTAAATTAATATAATAAATTAATAATAATATAATAATTGATACTTTTGCCCCGCCCCAATACAAGCAGAGAGAGCCCGTCCATGCTTTCTTCTGATTAGCTGGAATTCTTTGATTCGTGAGTGATTTTGTCAGGGCTGCGTTCAGCCCCGACAAAATGGTGCAAAGCATTTTTTAAATGGAAATGGTGGTGTGTTGAACACACTGTTCTGATGACGCAACAGTTGCAACTATGGCAGCTGAGAAGGCCATCCTTTGGTGTTATTTTTGAAAAATTTTCGAGTCCTGATGAATCGTATAAATACGTGTTTTAATACTGCAAATACTCTGTCCAGAATAAAGGAGAACATCCCAATCGAGTGAAGGGAACTGTGGTTCCTAATTATTGTGATCCGACATTTGCCTCGCATTTCAGGATGAAAGACAAACATTTCAGGTGAAGGATTATCCACTTCTTACCTCCGAGACTGTGTTTTGATCTATATGACCTTATTATTTTTATTCTTATCATTATTGCTGATCACTGTTGTGCTATGATATTTTAATATTTACCATTATATAATCAGAGGAATATAGAAAAGTTTATGGAAGTGTCACTCCACAATACAATAGTAAAATATATAAATATGTATAGTATTTGTTACATTAATCAGTATTTAGCGCACTTTCCTAAGGAAAGGATATGGACCAGATGACACTGCAATTACTAAATTATATTTAGACAGACTTAAAGAAGTTCCGGATCTATACTTGTGCTCTTATTATTTCAGTTATTTTGCCTTTCATGTAAATAAACATGTGCAAACAATAAACTTGCTCTTGTGAATTTATTTGGATGTTAATGACATTGTGCAGCTGTCTCTTTAATACCGCGTGGTTTATATACTTGTTGCTGCTGATTGGGCTGACATTTTTTGACACACCCACCAAACAAGAGAAAAACGTATCTCAAACCCCGTTGCACAACGTTTCCAGGAAACATGTCGTTCAAAACGGAAACCGTAGCAAAACAGTACACACAGGTTTGAGCTTGAACTTGCCCCAGGGTCATCTTGCTGTGTTGCGTCTGATTTGGACACAGGGCGGTGTCCGAAATCCGCATAACTCTGAGTAATACTTTTTTTTGAATAAGTACTACACTCCAAAATGGGTTATATTTAACCGCACTCTTTTATTAGAGGGTCCTAAAAGTAGGTTTTATATGAATCCATGCAGTTATAATGTAATCCAGACCTACTACATTCGCCATTGTCATTGTCATGTGACCTACCAGTGTCAGTTGTCAATTCACTGCCTCATATAAGGCCTGGGACACACTAGACGATTTTCAAAACTTAACCAATTTTAAAGTCCATAGACATAAAGACTTTTAGCCTTATACTCCTCTGAACGGGCACACTAGATGATTCGACCAGACGACAGGCTAGGCTTGCGACTAATAAATGTGACTAGATAACAAAACCATATACATGACAAGGGGGTGGGCGCGGGTGTGTTGTCCATCTTGCTCTCTCTCCTAAGCTCAATGCGTTCTGTATACAGTGAAATACAAAATATAAAAAACAAAAAAAATATGGATGTGTTCTTTGCATTACTCTACATTTGTGGCCTGTTTTGGTGGTTGCAATTTTCATCATGAAGCATGGAAATTAAAATCCGCCTTAAAGTCCGCATGAAATCAAATTTTACAAAATTAATTTTGTTAATGTCCATTGCTATCTTGAGGTGAACAATATATCTGTGCAAGTAATCCACTGAAAAAAAAAATAGCTTTTCTTGTATCTTAATTAAAGCTGATCATTTGGCTGCTTGCCCTCTGAATGCTCCTTCAGCTTGGGCAGAATATGCTTAACCACGCCCCTCCAACTGTTAGTTTGCTGCGAGTGAGAGATGAGAGGAAGAGTGCAAAAATAAAACCCCACCCTCTATGGACCCTTTTCACAAGACTGTGATGACGCGTTTAACGGTCATCAGCCTCGTAAATCCTCGAAAGTTTTTCATATATATATATATTTTTTTATGTATGTACATTTATAACACTATTCTTTGTATTATATCACCTTTTTCTAATGCAGCATCTATCCCATTCACTGCTCTTCAAGTTAACCCAACTATGACGACTTCCGCTGCTGAAAAACACGGAAATGTGAAAAGGGTCCATTAAATTCCGTTCATTTGGAAATACGTCACTATACTGAAATAAAGTTGGCAGCAGCTTCCAGTTCATGCAGACTTTAAAATTGTCAAGTGTGTGGCCAGCCTAAGGCAGGCCTCAAAAAAGAAGAAGAAAAAAAACCCGTTAAAAATAGTTTTTTCTTTTAATGGACATCAATGGAGGATAGGCTTCACTATGCTGAATAAACAGCTTGGCAAAACCGCTTATCATTTATGGATCAAGTTACCAGTTTAGTTTTCTACGTTTGCCATAAATAATTGTTTTTTTTGGCTTAAAAGGATACTCCACCCCAAAATGAAAATTTTGTCATTAATCACTTACCCTCATGTCGTTTCAAACCCGTAAAAGCTTCGTTCGTCTTCAGAACACAATTTTAGATATTTTGGATGAAAACCGGGAGGCTTGTGACTGTCCCATTGACTGCCAAGCAAATTACACTGTGAAGGTCCAGAAAAGTATGAACAGCATCGTCAGAATAATCCATCTGCCAACAGTGGTTCAACCGTAACGTTATGAAAAGACGAGAATACTTTTTGTACGTGAAGAAAACAAAAATAAAGACTTTATTCAACAATTCGTCTCCTCTGTGTCTCTCCGCATCACCGTAGCGCCATTTTGGAGAATATCCACTGGACACAAGCAGTGTATGCTATTCTGTGTCAGCAACGACACAAGGATACGTTTTCTACGTGTATTTACGCTTTGATTTTAATGAAAACAGCGCATCCGTGCAGCGCGGCTGACACAGAAGAGCGTATATGCTGCTTGCATTCAGTGGATATTCTCCAAAATGGCGCTAGGGTAATGCAGAGGAGACGAATTGTTGTGTAAAGTCGTTATTATTGTTTTCTTCTCGTACAAAATGTATTCTCGTCGCTTCATAGCGTTACGGTTGAGCCACTGATGGCAGATGGACTTTTTTTGATGATGTCTTTCATACTTTTCTGAGCCTTGACAGTGTAATTTACTTGGCAGTCAATGGGACAGTCACAAGCCTCCCGGTTTTCATCCAAAATCTCTTAAATTGTGTTCCGAAGACGAATTAAGCTTTTACAGGTTTGGAACGACATTGGGGTAAGTGAATCAATGACAATTTAATTTTGGATTTACGGACTTGTACTGTCTTTTTACGTGTTGCGTTGCATCGCGCCGCGCCGCGCCACGTAAACATAAAGCCATGTTTGCATTTGTGATCGGAGAAATGACAAACAGCAAGCCCTACTCTACACTGCCCAAAAAAAAAACTCGCTTTAAATATATAAAATATAAAAATTCTTTAAATATAAAAAAACGTACTTGCAGTCTGTGAGTAAGAACAGCCGGCATTGTCGTCTACTCTACCAGGATCAGGAAACAGTCCTCCATAAAGTGCTGCACACATCTGATATTTGTGTTAAACTGTTCTGGAACAGTGTTGTAAATACAATTTAACCACTGATTTCTAGTCTTGTCCATTTTTTTGGAAGACCAAACAAAGTAGTTTCGCTTTCACAACGAAACAGCGTCACACATGGCGGCCTTGAGTGAGCAGAGGCCGGGGGCTAAAGTGAGGAACGGCCGACGGGCTGAGTGAACAGAGGCGGCGGATTCGACGTAGGAGCGTCCACTTCATCCATGTTGAAAGCCGATCTGGCTATCCACAGCGCGAAGTTGATGTATTTCCTCATTGACCAGCACGGATCAGCTCCAGGCATTATTAAGCGGATATCGTCCTCTTTTGGAAGGCCAAACAAAGTAGTTTCGCTTTCACAACGAATCACACAGCGTCTTCACAACATGGCGGCAGCAACAATACTACAGCGAGAATAAAAGTTACGCCTTCTTTCTTTGCGTGAACATTTGGGTGGCGTTATGCAAATCTTCCCACATAGCGATGTAGATATGTGGGGGCGTGTTAGAACGAGCCGTTTTAGGTAGGTGTGGCTGAATCTTAACTTTAATATAGAATATCTTTTTTTTTGAGACTTTAGTCTTTGCAACTTTATAGATCTTCTTTATGCGCCAAGAGCTTGTAACACTCCAAAGAGAAAGGAAAAATTGAAATCGCATCATATGACCCCTTTAAATTATGTCAGAGCTGCAATGTGATTGGTTATCAAGGCAAATGTGATCCAATTTTGACCAAGTTGCTTTCTCCAGTGGTAGAGGTGCAGACCTCGCATCTCCCAAAAAATAAGACCATCTCTGGTAAAGTGTGTACGCACATTTCTAAATATCTTCAAGTACTTTTCGCCTACTCTTTTAAGAGTACTATGAATTCGGACATACTACACTTTACACACTGTTCTTTGCCTACTATATACTAGTGAAGTATGTGATTTTGATTGTAGCGGAGCTCTAATCGCATCACACTTAGGCAGTACCCAGTGTAATAGTGACAGATGGAATACCTAGAGATGATTTTCCACATTTCAAATCTTACAATGTCTTAAGAAGTCCATGCAATAAACAACAGTTCTGTTGCAAAAACAACCTACCCAGACAACGTTTGAAGGCATCATAGAAGTGTTCCCAAAGTGCAACAGCAACCCAAACGATGGGCAGTAACATTATGCTGCTTTAAAATATGACTTTGCTGCATTCGAGATTATATAGTTCAGGGTTATATACTGTATTCAGTGAAGAACTTACTTCCAGTCTAGTCGTTCTCTCAGTATGCAGTGTAGAAACGCACAACAAGCCAGCTCATTACACTGTCAAATTACACTGTTATGGATTGTAATCATTAACAAATGATTGTGTGATCAAGAATGTCCAAATGCCTAAACATCATGTCCTCTGTACAAATTCTAAATCAACGACATTCAATGCAAAAATTATTTATACAACAGAACAAGGAAGTATTCTATATACTATAAATATATACAATATATAGATTCATTGATATTTATTCATTGATATTTAAACAGACTGAAAAGTTGTAAATACAACTTCTGAATGAAAGGCACAGTAAAATCAGACGCAGCTGATATAATACTCAACTGAAATAGAAGTACAGTACAAAAGCGGACAGTTATTTATGCACGCAAAAAATCTCTCACGTGCCAACACCTAAAGAGAGGCCATCCAGTCACCGGTTTAGATTTGACAAGAGAAGAGGGATCTTCAGTAAAAATGGCTGATGGACACTTATTGCTTTGACTCTGACTGGCCAGAATCCAAACATGGAAATACAAAGATTAAAATCTTAATTAATTTCATTAATTTGCACTGGCAGAAACATCACGTTGAAAAGTGATTAGCTAGCTTTCAAAATCCAGGCTCAATGGAGTGATGCTGTCAGTCAAGCGCTAGCGTACTTCCTGATCTAACGCATACTCATTAGCATACTGATCTAATCCATTGGTCCACCAAGTGCAAAATCAAACCAGGGAGGGGCAAAAAACAGCAGGCTGATGGCTCAAAGTTAAATGATCTTAAGTGTCAGAGACGTTTAATAAAATTTTGATTAATTCAATTGCAGAGCTGTGAAATTGAAATGTTAAGATGGATTTTAAAAGATGGAAAGTTCCATTTCAGCCTGTGTGGATGCACGTTCACATGTCAAGGAGTTTGATAGTGCTGCATCACGCCATGTGCCGGTACATTATTTATAGTTAACGGCCAATTAGAGACCTGGACCTCGCTCTGATTTAATAGGGCCACGTAATTTGGATTCATCGTGTCCATCTCTTTGGACTTGGCTTAATTAATACAAACACAAGTCTTCGTAAAAAGTCTAACCGCATTCATGAATCTGCTCTGGGGTGGTTTGACTAGGCTCTTTTAGTTCAGAGGTTTGAGTTACATAAAACCAGACTCTTTGGTATACGCAAAGCAATTCTAACTCATTTCCCCTCTCCAATCTGCTTTAATTATGTACAGACTTCCACATCCTCTCTACCATCTCAAAATGATGCTTTACGCCAAACTCATTCTTCCAGGAATGTAAGTGAATCAATTAGGCAGAAGGCGTTTGCTGAAAAGTTTTGGATCGAGTTAATGCTCGTGGACTAACATTCCCAGCTGCCTTTCAGAGTGTCGCCATTTTTCAAGTAAGCCTCCAGCGAGAAACCGGAGGATTTTGACAATGGTGACGCAACCGCTGCCTTTATTGCAAAATAAACCATTGAATAAAAGCAATGAACTCTAGACATTTCAAATAATTTAAACATTAACGTAAGCGAAACAAAATGTACACAACAGATTGTAGTGAAGGACGGTTTTGAGATAGTCACAGAAGACTTCGTCAGACCTTCAAACCGGGATCCTCAAAGCCTGAAGATGTCATCGGACATTGATGGGTGAACGTTGAGCATTGACGGGGATGGGCGGTCATTACCTAGCAGTACTGCTTAGATGAGTTAAATACTCGCGCAGTCCTTTAGCTGCCTGGAAGCGGCCGTTCCGCTTTTTAGGGTTGGCGCATTCGTCCAACAGCACTTCGAGCTGGCCGTCTTTGGCTATGTGTGGCGGGGGGTCGTGAAGAAGTCCGCCGGAGCTGCCCCGCCACACAGCATATCGTGAAAGCAGATTTTGACAGATGGCGTAATAGTTGTGGTCCACTGTGACACGCGAGCACAACATGTCTTTAGAGAAGGAAAGACAGGCCTCCTTGTCGCACTCCTCAAACTTGCTCTCGTACCAGACGTCGTAGTTCTCAGGCTTATCTACAGGAAGATGACAGAAACAAGAGTTAATAGGCAGTAGTTGATGAAAATGTACCACAGACAAACTGAATTTGCTCTTTCATGTTTTATAGGTTTTTGTAAAGACTACGACAAGTTTGAAACTGCAATTGAGTCAATGATGTGATGCTTTTTTGTTTGTATATACACATGCTATAAAAATACAAAAATGCAATTAATTCATACAATGACTCTTCTTGGATATTCATATTTTCGATTGGTAAATTAAAGTTAATTAAGGTTGGTTTTTTTATGTCAGGGTGATACAACTGTCCTGATATCTGAGTTTAGGAAAAAATATACTAATTATAATATTATTATACATTTCTTAAAAACTTGTATTATTTTATCTATCATTCTTAGGAATTTTCTTGCTTTTGAAAACCAAATATATTTAAAAGCTTTTGAAAAAACAAAAAATTTAAAAATGTTTTTTTAAAGATGTTAAGGAAAATAAGTTACACAATTTGACATTTTGAACTAAATTGAATCTGATGTAAAAATGATGTAGACGTTTTTTGATGGTTTTTATTTATTTATTATATTTTTTTATGAAACCAATGTGAATATATAGAGAACATTTCTACTAATTCGGCACATTTTAAACTTTATATATATTTTTTAAAGTACAATTTTAAACATTTATGAAAAAAAAAAATAGGCCAGTATTTTTCATTTTAAAATTGAAAACAATATCTGCTTTTTATAAATTATATTTGGACATGCTCATTCAGTTTGAACACAGTGAAAATATCACTCAGTGGACCGAAGGAGCAATTTGTGACTTAGAAATAGCAGGGAAGCAATCCGTTGGACATTTCTGAAGTACAGCATGTTCCTTCCTTAATAAAGGGACACAAATTGGCCTGTTTCTCTACCCAGAACAGCGATCCATACAACCTTCATCTTCACACTTATTTTTCAAGGACCTTGCAACCAGTGCAAATAAATAACAATCTCTATGATGGGAAACTCTTTGGAGTTGCATTAATGATCAAATTGATTAGAGTGGAAGATCCCAGGAGATGCCAACCCCTAATCATGTTTGAGAAACTCGATGCACTCTGGCCCTTGTCCTTTCTCAACTCCAATGACTCATTCTGTGTTTCTGGCATCAGGCTCTGCCTCAGGCCCCAGACCACTGCCCGAACTCAATCATCGCTCAACACAGATCTGCAGATGCTGAAAGCCAAGGTGAAGAGATGCCAATTACTCTGGTAGAGGTCTATATGACTGATGTGTGATCAGGCCCTGTCTTACCTCTAATGCACAGACCTGTTACATACGTCTTTGCTGCAACATCAAGACACATGAGGTCTCAACGTGCGAATAGGGGTCTGTGCCTTTGCAAGTGCATATAGGTGTAATGATCATGAAAGAAAATTCTTAAAGGCTTATTCTCGGTAAAGAATACATTAAACTCCATATATATATACACACAGTATCTGTAGCAAGCAGTTAATTAGCTCAGCTTTTTTATTTCTTTTTTTCTCCCTTCTTTGCATTAACAGCCTTACACTGGAAGCAAGCTTGCAGCACCACAAATTAACGCTATACGCAAATATAGCCAACAGCGGCAGTAATTAGAGGAAAAGCACATGGAAACGGGAAATTATCATAATTATTACATTTGTTGCAGAATATATATATGCTCTGGATGCAGTGCTTTTATAGTGCTCCCTAGTATTGGAAGTAATTCAATTTGCAATGGCCAGACGTGTCCAGTAAGGTTTTTTTTTTTTTTTTGTCAGAGGCAAGTCTTGGCATTGTTACAACACTGGATGACACTTCGAGAAATTTTGTGCAAAAAGGATCAATGGACAAAGAAAAGGAAAATAAAATAAACCGGAATTTACAATGAAAAATACACTATTGATAACATTTCAGATTCATTCAATCTTGAACATTATTTAAAAAGAGAGAACAACCTGCATTCAGAGGAAGTTTGAGAAAGCAAAACTGAACATGACCTATGTCACTCATTTTTATTCAACAACAGAACAGTTATAAATAAAACTGCACAAACCAGCTGTCAATGCAGTTATAAGGGAATGCAATACATCAGTTTTCAATAACTGTATACTAAACATAACAGATCACAATATTATTGTACTGTGACCCACATATCAGTATATAAAACTTTTCGCAGTCCTCTATTATATTCAAGTCTGAATTCCCTCCTTCTCTTCCCTTCTCTTTTGTATCTTTAAAAACACGTCATCCTAATCTGTGCTGTATTACGTTTGGACAAGACATCCTCCCATTGCAAGAGTGGAAGGAAGCTACTTGATCATCTTTAGCAGGTCAAGGAAACAAATGTGATTGTGAGCGTCAGTGGAGCGAAGCCATGCTCCAGATCGAAATTCATTTTAGGCAGTGGCTTTCCCTGCATCACTGGTCTAGACAAACATTCTGTGTCCAAGACTTGTGCTGGGCTCTCTCCAAAGCACTGCAGATAATTTCATTATGGAGCTGCGGCTCAATGTCGCTGTGTGCTCTTTAAATACTGCACTGGTGAACTTGAAGCCTAATTGACTGGCCTTTTGTACCATCAATTGTTCATAACAGTCTTTTTTGGTCTCAATCTATTTGCACAGCTGTCGAAATGTGTTTCTATGTCAAATTCTTGATGTAATGCAAAACTGTCACATCTGATTACAATGGCTGCTATTCACTAACCAACCATACATATACACACATTTGCATTAAATCACTGTTCATCAATCAGTTTACAATGAAACTGATTCTAAGTAAGGGATAATGTACATCCAGCCAGTTGGTAAGCAGAATAACCCCCGACAAGGTGATCAGGACCCCAATGCAAAGCGGATGATAAAATATATTTAAGACAAAACTGTTTTAAAATCTTACCAGCTTGCTAGTTACCTTATAATTCATTATAGTGTGCAAAACCATCATTGCAAAATGGCAGTAGCTGCATTTGTATGGAACAAGAGAGTGAGTCTACGATACCAGGATGGTACTGAATTGCAACTTATATTGAAAGAGTCTCAATTTATCTTGATTTGGTTGGGTCTTGGGGGGGTCTCGGTTTGTAACCAACCACAAAGAAAAACTGTTCCTAGCAAGCGTATAGCGCTGACTTCAGCTACCCGGATGAGCCTGTGTTATCAGCTTTTACAGGTTATTATCGAGGGATAACAGACCTCAGAATGTCGCAATTGACCAATCAGAATCAAGTATTCCACAGGGCGGGCTAAATATTTATATCAGATAAGACAACAAAAAAAACCAGACACCAAATGTAAATAAATAAATAATTAAAATACAAAAAACAGATGGATGGATGTACTAAATCTAAACGGATGGAGGGGTGGGTAAATATAAATGGATGGATGGTACATAAAACGGAATGGACGGATTGATAAATACTATGGATGGATGGATGGATGGATAAATGGATAGATATGATGGATGGATGGATGGATAAATAAACTGGATGGAAATAATAAACTGATAGATGTGAATGGATGATGGATATCAATGATAGATGGATGGCTGGATAGACAGATAAATAAATATAAATGTTGGATGGATGGTTGAAATTTAAATAAACCAAATTGAAAGTAAAACAAACAAACAAAACCACACACACATACATATATTAAACGAATAATAATCATTGGGTTAATTAATTAAAAACCATTATGAAAATGCATTCTCTCTTGATCCGGGATAGATATCCTTAAAGGGGTCATATGATGAGATTTCAAGTTTTTCTTTCTCTTTGGAGGGTTACAAGCTCTCGTGAATAGATTAAGATCCCTAAGTGCAAGATACGTTCAAACCCCAAGATGTATTCTTATAAAAGTTTTAACGACGAGTCCAGCCACTCTAAAAAAAAGCCTCGTTCAACACACCCACGTCCTACGTCCGATGGGGTGAAATTTGCATAACGCTGCCCAAATGTTCAGCAAAGAAAGAAGGCGTAACTTTATTGTTGCTGCTACCCCAAGTTGGAAAACGCTGTGTGTTTCATTGCGAAAGCGAAAATACTTGTTTTGGCCTTCTAAAAGAGGACACGACTAGAAATCCGTGGTTAAGTTGTATCTACAACACTGTTCCAGAACAGTTCAAACCCAATATTCAGATGTGTCCAGAGCATTTATGGTAGGGACTGTTTCCGCGTCCTTGGTTAAGTAGAGTAGACTACAATGCCGGCTGTTCTGACTCACAGACTGTAAGTATGTTTTTTATATTTAAAGAATTTGCCACTGACGATTCAAACGCGAGTTTTGAGCAGTGTAGAGTAGCACTTGTTGTTTGTCATTTCTCCGATCACAAATGCAGACATGGTTTTATGTTTACGCGGCGCGATGCAACGGAACGCGTAAAAAGACAGTATAAGTCATTATAATCAGTAATTATGTCCCCACTGGATGCAACAAATGCCTCGTTTATAATGGGTTTTATTGGTTTTGTCTCGTTGCACCGGGGGACACGGCATCACAGTATGGTGTGGGGCGTAACATTTCCGTCACACGCTTGAGGTATTCGGCCAATCACAACGCACTAGATAGCTGGTCAATCAGAGCACACCTCGCTTTTCAGACCGATGAGCTTTGTAAAAATCGACGCATTTCAGAAAGGCGGGGCATAGAGGAGAAACAATAATGTACAGTATGTGGAAAATAATGTGTTTTTTAACCTTAAACCTCATAAACACACTTCATTACACCAAATAATGTTCTTTTTAGCAACATCATATGACCCCTTTAAAAAAAAATCAACAGTGTTTGTTTTTTTACAGCTTTTGAGAATGGCACTAGTGTCTGTATTTAAAGATCTCTATATGAAGAATGGCTGTACAGAAGTTGTTGTGCAACATACCCTTACATGGAGATCACCTGGGTGTGCAGTAAGTTACTCACCCATAGTCCAGAATAATCAAAATTCATTAACATTAGGACAAGGGTAATAAATTAACGTGCGTACCAACCTGTTGTAAATCCAGTGGACATTTAGCATGAGACTGTTTTTGACTCACATAATTACAAAACTTAAAGGTAATTATTTGTGAATGAAGCCCAACGTCCTTAACATTGCTTGTAAAAACAGTGTTTAGCTTTAGTACTCCTTCAAAGCTGAGCTTAAACAATTTAAATTCATCCTAGCGGAGCTGTTTGACTGGTAAAAGGGGACACCCTCCCCTCGAGGGCTCGCTCCCACTTCAATGACAGAGCTGCTTCTGTGAGGCTTTTGGCACTGTGACAAGTCGCCATTAAAGAAAGACCCAACTGGCGTCACTCTGTCCTCACGTGTGAGTCTCTCGTGCACCCGCCTGCACACAGACACATATTCTAAGGCTTTCAGGAACAAACCTTGTTCTCTGAATAGTGTTCTATCTGATGTTGGGTATCTCCCCTGAGATTCTGGCAAAAAACACAAAAGGTACAACACAATGTCTCTGTACGCTAGTGACGCACACAATGCTGAAGTGCTGGGTGTGTAGAACCTTCTGGGTTCTAAAGACGTATATATGCACAACATTTCCAAAAAGTTTCTTTGCATTACAAAAAAAAACATTTGCATAGAGATTTGCAATAATGTGAGGGTTTAGTTAATAATGACTCTTTACTTTTAATTTATTCATTTATAGGCTTTTTATGACTTTAATGGATTTGACAGTGAATAAAATGTAAAGCAAATGGAGACAGAGAGATAGAGGACAGGATGGGGTCAGGAAATTACACCAGAGTTGAACTTCACACAAAGGCTCCAACACATACACTACTGCTGCGTTAAAGCTTCTGTGAATATCATACATTCATTATATTTACACAGATGTACTGGTTTGATCCTATATAATATTTAGCCTTCACAATTTTGACAGAGGGAAGATACAATGTATTAACACTGCAAGTTGAGGTCAGTGGGCATTTGTTGGGAGTGAATACTTAATGCAGTGTTCACTCAAATACTGTATTCATTAGGCACTCTGTAATTCAAACATATTATTAGTATTAGTAAAATATATATATATATAGATATATATTATATCATATTAATATGAAGAGTTGTTCCAAACAGATTAAACGCCTTTGTTTTTATTGATGCGTATTGTATATGGTCGGTATATGAAAAGTCAATTTTTTAAGTTTACGCAAAATGCGGAGATTCAAACGAGTTATTCGTCATGTTTTCTCCCTTTTCTTCAAAACGCGACAAACACCAGTTCCCTTCTTGCAGAATGCGATCTTACGCTCAACCAATAACGCCCTAGACAGTAATGGAGGGCGCTTGAAAAACTGGCATCTAGTTAATCGCATGGGATTGTCATGCGCATCTCGTCAGTAAAGCGGTTCTGTGATCAGTAGTAAATCTCCATCACATGCTTTCAGATGGATACACAGAGCGCTGACAAGCTATGCAATATCGCGTTCATAATCGCAGATGAATTGCATTAGATTATGAACGCGATATTGTGTAGCTTGTCAGTGTTTTTATTAATGCCATTTATGTTTTTGTTAATACAGTGTATAGCACTAGTTAACTAAATGAATGTAACATGGCAAAGACGATTGCACTTTTGGAAGTTGAATGTAAGGTTAATGTCATTTTGGAATTTCTGTGGTCTAATGTGATATTGTTGTTCATGTTCTTGTTCATGATGAAATTTTATTTTATTAATTTATAGCATTAACAAGACAACTGGTTGAATTCATTTTGGGAGCGATGACTAATTGAATGTATTTTTTAATCCAGTGCCTGTATATAAGATTAGTATTGACCAAGTTCAGAGACTGTCATATGTGCATTAACCATGTTGGGTATTTTCAACAGTTTCATATGAAAAATAACTTTTATATTGATTCAATGGATTTAATTGCATTTTGGGGAAAAAAAAATAATAAATGTTATAATAAATCTGTAAAAATCAACTTGGATTAGAATTTTGTATGTTATTATAACCTAAAGATGCTATGAAAGTTTGAAACAGAAAATAGTGGTTCCGTTGGCACTTTTGGTAAAGAAAGAAAAACACATGTTTCACTCAAATTAATCAAAACTGGATTTATAGCATTTTTGAACCACTCTCATTCATACAGGCAGCATTCATCATTCATACATTCTACATTATCTCACATTCATACATACATAATGACATAAAGAGGAGAGGGCGTCAGCGCTACTGTCACGGTTTGGGTACCCACATTCTTTAGGGGTCATATGACGTTTCTAAAAATAATATTATGTTGTGTAATGAAATGTGTTTATGCGGTTAAGGTAAAAAAAACACATTATGTTGCACATACTGTATATTATTGTTTCTCCTCTATGCCCGCCTTTCTGAAACGCGTCAATTTTTACAAAGCTCATCGGTCTGACAAGCGAGGTGTGCTCTGATTGGCCAGCTATACAGTGCGTTGGGATTGGCCGAATACCCCAAGCATGTGACGGAAATGGTAAGCACATGAACACACTCTGATGCGTAGCCGAACGTGAGACAAAACCCATTACAAACGAGGCATTGTTGTATCCAGTGGGGACATAATTACTGATTGTAATAACTTAAACTGTGTTTTTTATGCTTTGCGTTGCGTATTGCGCTGCGTAAAATTAAAACCATGTCTGCATTTGTGATCGGAGAATGACAAACAACAAGCCCTACTCTACACTGAATCATCAGTGGCAAATTCTTTAAATATAAAAAAATTTACTTACAGGCTGTGAATCAGAAGCACCAGACTTTCCTTGCAAATTTGGAACTGCCCAACTTTATAGAAACAACCTTTGTGCCACAGACACATTGTAGGATACTCTGCAGGTTCAGGAAACAGTCCTCCATAAAAGCGTCACACAGAATCACATAGTGGGCTTGAGGAGTGGGCGGCCGGGGCCTTTAAAAAAAAGGCTACGGAGAGCCGGGAGTTGACGAAGGTGCCGGGGCAGGCGGGGCGTGCGGCAACCACAGTGACGACCCCAGGCTGGACTCCGCTACGTCCACGGTGAAAGCCGATCCAGCGATCCACAGCAAAAAGTTGATGCATTTCCTCAGTGACCAGCACGGATCAGTTCTAGGCATGATGAAGTGGATATCGTCCTCTTTTGGAAGACCAAACAAAGTAGTTTCGCTTTCACAATGAATAACACAGCGCATTCACGACATGGCGGCAGCAACAATACTACAGCGAGAATAAAAGTTACGCCTTCTGTCTTTGCATGAACATTTGGGCGGTGTAGCAAATCCCATTCGTGATGTAGACATGTCGGGTGGCGGTTAGAACGAGCGTTTAGTAGGCTGGTGATCGGAAAACTTTTATAAAGAATACACTCTGGATTTGAGACTGTAGTCTTTGCCAAAATGTACATACTTCTTTATGCACCAATGAGGTGTACACTTCAAAGAGAAGGAAAAATACCTTGCATATGGACCCCTTTAAAATATATTTTGTTTTCATCAAAAGACAGAAACTACAGGTTTGGAACATGTATGTAAATTATGGTAGAATTTTTTTTTTTGGGTGAACTATCCCTTTAAGGTACGGAGAAAGCTACTGACCACATACATAGCTACGGGAGTGTGCCAGTTACCTACTGGATGTAAATATGATTAAAAAATGAACTTCTTTATGTTGTTTCATATAAATAAACTATAATAATCTGACATTAATGGTAACCTTGAATCAATTAATTAGCAGAAGTTATTACTCCACCACCAACATGATGCCATTAACAACAGTCCTATATTGTTGAACCAACACAGTTCAAACGCCAGAGGTGCAATCTACTTACTACGATTTTAGGAAACAGACACAACATCTGTACTTAGTTCATTTCTCCAACGATGCATCATACTGTGGTAGTCAAATAGCGAGTTACGACGTAGTACAAGGAAACCCACTCCTGACTGATTCAACACAAAATCAGCTTTTGTGATCTAGTGGCAGTAGTTAACAGCTCACTGGAAAAAAAACACTTAGAATGTTGGTTTGTTCTTCACATAAAGCAATTGCATGGATGACTTGGAATTTAGCACACTAGTTGACTACTTTTATGGTATGTCTATGGTTCATATGGGGGCTTTTTGAAGCTCCAGTACTCATTAGTTGTAAGTGCATGAAAAAGAAAAAAAAAAAACGATCAGTAGATTCTTTCAAATTTCTCCATTTGTGTTGCACAAAAGAAAGAAAAAGTCATAAGCATTTGGAACAACATGATGGTGTGTAAACAGTGCTGGGTAGTAATTTATTACATGTAATACGGATTACGTAATCAGATTACAAAAAAATAAGTACTTGTAATCAGATTATATTATAAAATGCTCATAATCAGATTACAGTTACTTTTATAGATTGCATATTATTCACAGAATGGCAGTAAATTATTCTTAATTTGATTCACCCTAATTCGTTTTATTCTCTCTCTTAAATTTTCGTTCTAAAATTCTACCACTTCTATACATTCGGAAAGTCTTCCTGCTTTTTATCAACTCACAAACCCACTGTAGTTCATTCTTGAACTCCTGTTTGGGAAACCCTGGCATAATGATGTTCATGATCACAAAAAAATGAATATATTTTAGGTCAAAAGTAATCTAAAAGTAAAAAGTAGTAAGAATACATTACCTAATATGAGTAATCCAACAAATTACATTACAAACTAATATTTCCATCACGTAATTTGTAATCAGTAATATACCCAGCACTGTGTAATTGATTACAGAATTTACCTTTATGGGTGAACGATTCCTTTAACACCATCAGTTCAAATGTTCATTTTTATACTCACATTATGATTGTGTGCATTTTTTGGGAAGCAAATTTGTGTGTAGGATTCAGTTGTCACTGCGGTAAATCAAGAAACACTGTGTGTACAGATTGAGGTTTACTGTATATGTAGGAAAGATGCAATCTATTTACTTACTCTGTTTGATCAACCTCTTGTCGGCCACCACAACATTCTCCGCATCCACCACAATGACCTTCCCGTCCCGCGGGCCCACGGCGAAGTTATCGAAGCTGACGTCCAGCAGATAGAGAGCAAAGTCGAAGTCGTTGTTAGTAAGCTGCTCCGCAATGTCCATCAATTGCTTGGCCAGGTCTACTCTCTTTTCCCAGGGAGCATTGAAGAAACTCCAGAGCTCCTCGCCCACATAGTTCACCGCCACCATCCGCCCACAAGCACCCAGGTACTTCGCAAATGGCCAGCCTTCGTCTGACGGGAAACTCTGAGAAGTACACACAAGGGAACGATTTGGAGTTTATGTGCAATAAAAGTTAAAAGACCCTACTGAGCAACTTTCAAAATTCCCATCGTACCCCTTCACCAAACATCAAGTTCAAATGAAAATGTTTCTTCGGCCAAACCAAGTTGGCTATTCCATGTGAACTTCAAATACCTTCATAGAAAAACAGTAAATTGGACTATGGGGAATTGTGATTGGTTTGAATGCTGACGGTGGTGCTTCTGGTGTCCAGACGTCGAATTGAAATGTTTTGAGATGAAAGCTAACAGCTCTGGTAGGAGGGCTACTTGAAGAGGGGGGAAAATACGACATCAATTGCATGCAAAACAGCAGGTTATTATTTTAATATGATACTTGCTTTGTCTGACTCACATAGAGGCAGGAAATTTGTGGATGCTGGGGAGGCATCTGTCAGTTGTGACTACTTTGCTAGCCTCTTCAGATATACACAAATGAGGCAAGTGAAGCAGCTGTACCCCAGCAACTGGGTTGGTCTCTCATGGCCTTGAATGGGCACGTCTCATTACAGCTTCTCTGTCTATTCCATCTACCGCAGCATGGAAGTGCAGAGTCAATTAGATATGAAAGAGCACAAATTAGAGCAAAATAAAAGGAAAAAACAAATATTCACCATCCTGACCACACAATCTGGTTTATTCAATCAGAGTACCATTCACATTCATATTTGAAATGTACAAAACCTTCGCCTTGTTTTGTTCTGGGACCTTCCGGCTGATATTCAGAAATAATTTCACCTGCTTCATTTTTCCAAGCTACTCAAATGAAACGTAAGAGCTTCAGTGATATTGACAGAGTGCTGTGCAAGGGAAAAAGGTGTACAACTGCAATCTGATTCGCTCTTATTTCACAGTCAGAGAAATTTAATAGTCTAGTTTAATCTGCCTCAGAATCTGGTTAAAGTTTAATGCAGTCTCACATTAATATTTCACCATACACATATTATTTAAAAACATACAATCAGTAAAAGGACGCAAAATAAAACAGCTTCTGTTCAGTCTGAGAGCTTTTTGTTACACACTCTTAAACTGGTAATGTAGAAAGGGAGAACACAAGTGGTTCCGCCAGAGTAGCATGCTGCCATACTATTTACACTATTTTTGCAGTATGCATATTGTGCCCAGTATGCAAATACTGAAGTTTGGGGTGATGGCAGTATCTTCAAGGTGGCATTCGGTCAATCTCAAATAACAGTGTCCAAGATCTTTCATCTATGTATTTATGTTGGTTTTGAAAATGTTAAATTTAATGTCTCCAAAAATAGTAATATAATGCAATCAAGTAAGTGTTTATATATTCCTGACACCGTGAATAGACTGGAATGTACACATCTTAATCATTTCCAAAAATACGTAATTTCTATATTTTATATATATATATATATATTTTTTTTTTATATATATATATATATATGTATATGAAGAGTTAATTTGCAAAAACCGATAAACACCACTTTAAAAAAAATGCATTATTCGTGCATTATTCTCTACATATAGCGCGATCTGAACCTTAAAAACGTTTTGTCAAAAAAGCCGGTTGTGTCCACTTTCAAGGCATCGCGAGTTCACGTTTTGAAGCCGACAAGCGCCCTTGTTGTTTTTTGAACAGAAGCCGATAAGTCCATTTAAGCGAATCATCGTGCTGTATTCAGGTCAGGTGACAAAACTACTTTCACTTTGAAAAGACGTGCTAACTGAGAGGAGTTTCGTCAAAGAAAGCTGACTAAAAGCCGTCAATTTCCTCCGCTTTTGCACTGTTTTTGTTATCGATAAAGAAAATATGCGTAAAAAAAACGTTGCAAAAATTGCTGTCTTCAGCCTGTTTCCATCCACCTGGCCTTTTACTGATAAAATGCTGTGCGTGATGACATCATCCCTAAAAAAAAATGAATTGTCACATAAGTTTTGGTTTATCGCAAAAAAATTCCCTTGAGCTGTTTCCATACATAATTTCACCTATTGTGTAAATTATATAGGCTAGTAGCCTGTTCTTTCATCCATTTGAAACAAAACTTTATTATATAGCCTACAGTAGCCTATTATTAAATTGTATAGGCCTGCATAAAATTGTTTTTAACAAGTGGCATGAGTTGTGTTTTTTTTTTGTTATAGACTATTTAGATACTTGATCATCAAGCATTATTCATAAATAGGTGCAGTTGTATTAGCCTATCATTATTTTTCTGATTAACTTTTAGAGGAAATGTTCATTTCGGTTATTTTATTTGTCCTAACCAACAACTGACAGTTGTTAAGCCATTATTAACTGACAACATTATGTTACATTAAAATTAAATGAAATTTGAATTGATACATGGCTGTGACCCAATAAAAATACCTAAATTTGTTTTCTTGGGATTAATTTTATACATGCAAAAAGCAGCAAAAACAACAGAACGTGAGGATTCATATGGTCATGTCACGCACCTGCAGCGCTTCTGCGAATGCAGAAAAACACAATAAAGCTATAAGCTATATAAAATAAATAAATAGGCCTATGCGCAAAATATATTTTAACAACAAAATATTTTAACAATATTTTAACAAAACAAAAGAAACAAAACTGTGCAACAATTAGCAGCCGAAATGCAGAATTTCTGCAAATTTTTGTGATGCGCTCTTGAGAAAGCGGCCATACTGTTTGTTTCCTGTATTTTATGTATGATACACACAAATATTTTGTAAGGTAAATAAACTTTCCCATTAATATATTATATATATATATAGAGAGAGGAGAGAGAGAGAGAGAGAACGAGAGAGAGATGCAGATGAGAGAGAGAGAGAGAGAGAGTATTGTATTTTGTGCATAACCTGAATTAACTTTGCATGTCATAAAAACAAATTATCTGATATTTACAGAGACTTTTAGACCTTGGCACACAGTCATAATGGCCTTGATGATCTCCTGTTTTATGTTTCTGCACATTTCTGCATGATGGTCGCAAGATTTACAATTACAAGATACAATTACAAAAAAAAAAACATTGTGTTACTAATCCACCACATTTTTTTTCTATTTGATTGTACTACTGCAGCAACACATGACATGACACAATCACAGCCAATCAGAAAACCTTTGATATTGCTCATTGTGTAGAGAATGTTTTTTGTTTTCTTCACAAAATTGCAAAAATGCTAAATATTCATAATTATTTGTCACTGGCTCAATGCAATGAGGTCATGACAACAATGTAGCCCACTACTGTCTGAACCAGACTTGTGACCCACAAACACATTACAGTGCACTTGCACTATGTTCACAGTAACATGTGATCGTCCCTCATCAGTTCTTTTGTGACAACGTCCTTGTCTTCCTCTCCATCTGTATTTCTATCAGCGGTGTACATGCAGAAGCTAGACAGCTTTGATGTGGCATTAAGCCTTTGACTGTTTAGCCACGGCCTCTAAGAAGGGACAGATGAGATAAGACTCAAACTATCAGGCCACGCTCCAGTTAGGCCAACAAATCCAAAACACACACTCCCTCTAATCAGTGCTAAACCGTGCCAACAATTTCTACAAATCCAATTTGTTCCAAAGCACTATAAAATGGAGGGTGCAATAATAACAATATTAGCTCACTCTGATATTAGTAATTAGCATGAGGCAAAGTGGAAGCGGGCATGAAATTTGCGAGTAAGGCGCTCAATACTCTATAAAAGGACTGAGTCAATCAGCAGCTTCACAGTGCTGCTCACTCCCAGCACACTTCCTGTGTGGGTTTGATCAGGGGCTACTCTCCAGAAAGTAGGGGGAGAAATCCATGGAGAGGGAAGGAATACACCTCGCAAACCTCAAAGAGAAAAATCTGAATGGAGAAACAGCATGCCAATCGCTTTTGTGTTGGGCTTTGTTGAGGTCTTGCTCTGTTAATGAGGGTTAAGGGTGGCCTTTAGCAAAGAAAGACCTATGTAAGGAGGCCCGGAGGCTGTTCAGCATCGCATTTATAGCCACTTTTACGTAGTTCATGCAGGAGCAGCAGCTGTCAGTCTGGGACTCAACAAAGATAGCTGAGTGGACTAGGGCCAGTGTGAGAGAGAGTTTATTTATTTAGCGTTGAGCAATGTAACCAATCACAGACATATCTGTTGCTTTCTTAAATGCAATGGCCAATCAGAAACGTTTTGTCAGAATTAACTGACAGCTGAAAGTGCCGCAGTTTTTAAGTGCAGTTTTGCACGCTCGTGAATCATCGCATGACTAAGTGCAGACGCGATGTAATAAGAGATTATTTGTGCAGTTTAGAGAGCTTCATTGATAATAACGGAACTTTGTACGATCGCGATGAACGAAGATGAGTGACACTTTTAAGTGATAAAGGGAGTGCGCTTTGCGCACTTTCTAGGGTATAATACATTCAGAATTTGTATCGGACAATAGGCACACTGAAAGTTTCGCGGAATGATGCGGGATTCACTCTCGGAATAGCAGTGATTTGTAATGGGAACATAAAAAAATGTTGATTTAATTCCGGAACCGGTCCTGTATCAACCAGTAATTTAATTTAATTTCCAGTAACGGATGGTAGAAAGTTCAGAAATTAATGGTATGCGATTTATGACAGAATATAGACCCACGACTGATCTTTTATTTTTTCCTCACGTGTCTCGCCTTAGGTAACAACGATTCAAAACGGAATCATTTCAAGTGACACGAGAAAATGACACGGAAAACTTCAGTGAACATCAGAAAAACAGCGTGCACACTTCTGATTTAAAATAAAAGGCCATCAACTGACAAACAGGAAGCATCACCATTCAAGTCAACAGGAAGAGCCAAAGCTAGTCCACAGTTTACTAAACGGTGGCAACCTCTTAAAAGTTATTCTTGACTGTGTTGGATTGACTGCTTTGATGTGTTGCAATACGGTAGGGCATTACTTTGATGCTTACATCCGAAAAAGAGTTTTTGTTATCATCTATTTTAGTCATAGCTATATATAAATATATATATATTTTTTTATTTTATGGACGAGTCAGCTGCGGTACAGCCACTGACAAAGTCGCGGGAAAGTCAGCGATCACGCTCGCGCGTGGGCAGCAATTCCCCAAAACAAAAAACAAAACCTGAACCATAGCAAGGTTATCAAAAAGTGTAGGTTGTCAGTATGTATATTTACGGAAAAAAAGCAGCTAAAACAGTCTGAAGGTTATAGCAAGTGGCAATTCTTTATATATAAAAAACGTACGTACAGTCTGTGAGTCCGAACAGCCGGCACTGTAGTCTACTCTAACAGTATCAGCAAACAGTCCTCCATAAAATGAGCTGCACACAAATTAATATTTGGGTTAAACTGTTCTGGAAAAGTGTTGTAAATAAAAATTAACCACTGATTTCTAGTCGTGTCCATCTTTGGAAGACCAAACAAAGTAGTTTCACTTTCACAACGAAATACAGCGTCACACACAGTGGCCTAGAGTGAGCGGAATGCTAGTGAGGAAGGCGGCTTGAGTGAGAAGAGTTGGGCAGCTGAGAATGCGTGGCCGGTTGGATTCGATGAAGGAGCGGTCCGGCGGGCTGCAGCAACCACATGTGACCGGGACCACGGGCTGGACTTGCTTTGTATCCACGGTGAAAGCGAATCCGGCGATTCCACAGAGCAAAGAAGTTGATGTATTTCCTCAGCAACAGACGGATCAGCTACAGCCATGACGAGCGGATATGGCCTCTTTTTGAGGGCCAAACAAAGTAGTTTCGCTTTCACAACGAATCACACAGCGCCTTCACGACATGGCAGCGGGGCACTGGCCGGTGGCAACAATACTACAGCGAGAATAAGTTACGCCTTGTTTCTTTGCGTGAGCATTTGGGCGGCGTTATCCAAATCTTCCCACATAGTGACGTAGACATGTGGGGGCGTGTTAGAAACGAGCCGCTTTAGGTAGGCGTGGTTGACTCTTCAATTTATAAAGAATATCTCTTTGGATTAAAACTTTAGTCTTTGCAACTTTACAGAACTTCTTTATGCACCAAAAGCTTGTAACACTCAAAAGAGAAAGGAAGATTTGAAAAAGCGCATACATAGGACCCTTTAAAAATTTTATTAATCAAACAGCCTGTCTAATTAATTGAGTTTTACACTTTTATCTTTACCAAATTCTGTTTTCAATTATTTTCTGGATTCCATTTTAATGGTTCCATTAAATTTTAATAAATCAAAAGCATCTCCAATTAATTGATTTATTTTCAATATTCCAACTTAATATTATATATATATATGTTTTAAGCAATACTGCACATTTAAATTTTTTCTCCTAAATAAATTCTGGTAAATAACATTTATGTTAAATACTCCTTTAAAAAGTGTTTTTTGATTATAATTTTGTTATTAGTAGACTAGAACACATGGATATTTTGTCATTCTTACACTATAATACTGAAATTTGATTTAAGTGATTTGGACTATGAGATGGACACGTGCTTCTTGCACTCTGTGTTGCACTTTACTTTTTTACTTTTGGATTTCATTTGGTTTAATGAAATATAGTTTAATCAATTATTCTTAAGTAAAATTGTTGATTTTTTTGTGGGAAATTAATCGTTTAGATTAATCGATTAATCAAATTAGTCGATAGATTAATCTAAATAAAAGTAGTCGTTAGTGGCAGCCCTAGAAAATTGCGTGCGAATAGGGTTTCTGTGACAAGTATTGTCAGGGAATTGCAATTTGTATATATAGAATGAGAGTTCCCCCAAAATATAATTTTTTTTTTTTTATTGGACAAATATTTGTGCGGTAATGTGCTCAGAGTTGTTTTTCCATAGTGCACAACATTTATGTTTATATTCGTATCTGTGAATTCACAAGAGTATTTCCATTTTGCAAGACAGGTTTATCCTGACAGTAAGATAGCCCCTATTAAACATCAAAAAGACTTTAAAAATAAGTGAGTGCAACAGAGAAACGTAAGAAACGTAATAATTTGGACTAAAATATTAATTTTGATCAAATATTTGTGAGGTTTAAAATGTACTTTATATTACTGAAATCCTACATGTAATGAACGTAATGATATTTTTATGAGAACAGGAACTGTAGATGGATTATAACATGCAATGAGATATAAATGTAAGAAGTGTCCGTACATTTAAAAATTATCCTTATTTTTGAGCCTGGTTGACTTTCTTCTTAAGGCAAGGCAAGTTTATTTGTATAGCACATTTCATACACAATGGTAATTCAAAGTGCTTTACATAAAATAAAACAAAAACAATAATCACAACAATAAAACAAGAATTTAAAAACTTTTAAAATGAATTTAAAACAGTTAAAAATAGAAAATTATTATAAGAAGTTTAAAATGAAGTAAGAAGAGGTTTATACATTTAATATAGTGCAATCAGTTCGGACATCGCACAATGCTCATTCAATGAATGCACATCTAAACAGATGAGTTTTGAGTCTGCATTTAAATGTGGATATTGTTTTAGCACATATGATCTCTTCTGGAAGCTGATTCCAACTGCGGGTGGCATAATAACTAAAAGCACATTCCCCTTGTTTTGTGTGAACCCTTGGTATTTCTAACTGACTCGATCCTAATGATCTGAGTGGTCTGTTAGGTTTATATTCAGTGAGCATATATGCTATATATTTAGGTCCTAGGCCATTGAGTGATTTATAAACGAGTAAAAGTACGTTAAAATCAATCCTAAATATAACTGGAAACCAGTGTAAGGACCTGAGGACTGGTGTAATAAGCTCAGATTTATGGTTCTAGTCAGAATTCTGGCAGCAGTGTTCTGGATGAGCTGCAGCTGTCTAAGGGTCTTCTTGGGAAGGCCGGTGAGGAAAACATTACAATAGTCCACCCTGCTGGTGATAAAGGCATGAACAAGTTTATCCAAGTCTTGACTGGAAACAAAACAACTAATTCTTGCAATGTTTTTTAGATGACAGTATGCTGATTTAATTACTGCTTTGACATGACTACTGAAAATAAGGTCTGTCTCCAGGATCACACCAAGATTCCTGACTTGATTTTTAGTTGTTAGACCCTTAGAGTCAAGGTATGCTTTCACCTTGAGAACTTTATCTTTGTTTCCAAATGCAATGACTTTAGTTTTCTTCTTGTTTAACTGAAGAAAATTTTGGCACATCCAACTTTTAATTTCATCAATGCATTGGCAGAGAGTCAATGGGGATGTAGTCATTTGGAGATGAGGCTAGGTAAATCTGGGTATCATCTGCATAGCTGTGATAGGCAATTTGGTTCTTTCTCATTATTTGACTTAAAGGATAAATGGCAGTATAGATTAAGAAATTTATTTTTAAATAATATATTTTAATTCATACTTTATAATCTTAATGATAGTATTAACAGAACACATCAGTATTTTAAATATAGTTTCATTGAGAATCGTCACTCGATCTACCATTCCTGTGGAACTCCAATTACGATATTCTGCTTAATAAACAAGGGGAATTGCTGGGCAGCTAGATATAGAATCAACAGCACCTACACTGGCTGTAATGAGAGACGCTGGTATCTTTAAATTAGTCAGATACAGTTAGAGAGTGTGTACTGAAGATCGAGATGGCCCTATGATACGTGACTAACATGCCTTTTAATTATTCCGTATGAAATGCAAATAGAGGTAAAAATGCCAAAGGTGAAATTGGCTGGAAATATGTGCTGATGTTTAATTTAACAGCATGGCACGAACATCAAGCAGATGTTCTTGTTAGTGCTTCATCTTGTCCTGTACTGGATCAGTCACAGAATTAATTTGTTCACCCAGTAAAATTTCCATCACAAATTTGTTGTTGGCTTGTCTGATTGTCTTGTAATGCTGCTGTTCTGTCAACCAACACCTTCTTACCCATTAAACAACCCTAACCCTAGTCCCGGTACTGTATTGTTCTAGTTTAAACCTCTTCCGGTTTCAGCCAGAGTTGTTTTTAAAGGGGACCTATTACGCAAAATTCACTTTTGCAAGGTGTTTGGACATAAATGTGTGTTGGCAGTGTGGCACCCTATAATGATACAAATCCACCCACTCCTTTTTTTTAATCCCCATAAATAATAAGCAGTGTCTCCCAATGGCCTATTTTTAGCATTGGTGCTAATGTGACATCACATTAGCCACAGGCCCCGCCCACGAATGTTGACAGACACTGCCGATTTAACGTAGAACCACCCTGAGCGAGTTCACAGCGAGTTGTACACAGTCCGCCATTGCTGCACTGACGAGAATGTCTCCCAAGCGTTTTAGGTGTTCTGTTGCTGGATGTATCATAACAGAACCGCTGCGCCGAGGTAGATTAATTTTGTTTTTCGAAGAAAATGCTCCCTCAACTCTACCGAAATTCGTTTATGTCTGCGCGAATCATTTTACACCGGACTGCTTTGTGAGGGTCAGTATAAAGCAGGTTTTGCACAAAATTTGCTCCTGAAGGATGGAGCAGTGCCAACTGTTCGTGATTCACCTAACGTTAAGTCAACTAGAAGTAGTAAGTATCACACGTTTGTTTTCCAAATTGCCTTTCTGAAAGAGCTTCTTGGCACTCTCTAAGGCTAATGTTGCTAAAGCTACATTGTCTGTCTGTTTTCCTGATGGCTTCCTTCACGTCGCGGACAGAATGATCGTGAGAATAGGAATGTGGTAGTTAAAAAGTGTCATATGAAGCATTGTGAAAGCGACTGCTTGAATTGTTAGTCATAATCATATTCTGCCTTATAAAGTTCGTGTTAGCCGGCTCTGTGGCACACAGGAGACAGCATGTTGTTATTTTTATAGCGCCGTGCTCCCCGCCTGTGTAATTCATAAATATTCTGGCAGGGTGCGGCACGACACCGGTTCGAACATATATGGTTGAACACCGCTACTAGCAGTTTCTGACATTTTCAGTGCGTGAGAGAGTGTTTTGTTATTGCTGGCATGATGCTGGTGCACAAGCTCTAGAAACTCCACCCTCTTCTGAAAGGGGAGGCGGGAGCACCAGTTTGTTTTCATTTAAAGGGACAAACACAAAAAAACAGCACGTTTTGGCTCATACTCATATTGGCAATTTCAACAAGCTATAAAAAAAATTCTGTAGGGTATTTTGAGCTAAAACATCACACATTCTGGGGACATCAGAGACTTATTTTACATCTTGTAAAAAGGGGCATAATAGGTCACCTTTAAAACACACTTATATATTAAACATGTGTGCCAATAGCACATTCTCTGCTGGTGTAGAACACCCTCTGAAAACAGGTGCACAATATACTGATACCATATCACAGCAGTGTTCAGTCCATTTAAGTTTATCATACCCAAGCAATTTGAGAGAATGAGCTCATGGACGGACCAAATATTAACATTTCTATAAATTCCCTTGTCATTTGAGGTAACGAAACCACATAAGAAAATATGGGAAATACATAGTAACTCTCTGTTAATTGTTGTCTGCAAATCTGTCAAGGATTCAGGTGAGCGAATCTAGAACAGCTTTGGTGCCTACGCTGTATTGCTATGAATTTTCATTATTGGTTCAGGTTCTCACTGCTTTGTTGGCATGTGGGTGATTTCACGTGCATGAAAAGCGTTTGATGATCTCGATTACTGAATAATCACTGTATGAGGCAAAAAAAACTAACTTGACAAATCAATTAAAGGAAACAAAAATATAATGATATTTTCCACTGAAAAACGAGATATATTTTTTTGGCATACGACAAAGTATGCACAGTTATTGGGAAATGCTTAAGCAAACTAATCAAACGAGGAAAATTTAGGAGTTTATTGTTCATGGTTTTCCCCATTCTTAACAACTTTAATAAATGATTAGTATACCCGGTTAAAGAGGTCATCACTCACAATTCCATATTAGATTTTGGCCACTGACTACTATACTATACTATCAAGATGTTTGCATTTACAGAAATAGATGTTTACTGCAACCCTAAACTAAAGCTTAAACAGTCTCACTACAGGCAACAGTAATTAACAGTCATCCCTCCCAGTGTTTCACGTGTAACCGTCACTAACTGCCTTTCTCATGTCACGGCTTGCTGGGTTGGTGAAACTTCTCCACCCAATTTTCAAAGGCATCCTTGATCAGCAAACACAGTGTCAGGGGAAAGAATCAAGGATACAGCTGAAGGGTCGAGGGCATAAGAATTGCTCCAATACATGCAAAAATAAATAAATAAAAAATTCCAATGTGGCGGACAACATACTTTGCCGGTTGTGAAACATATTACACAGTCTGATAAGCCAATTTAAAGGGCTGTTGAGGAAGAACTAAACAAGTTGTTTTGTTCTTCACATTAATTGACTGCCCTTTTCCCTCAAACCCCATCGTTGACCTGCGATCCGCCACGCAGGCGTGGAAGCAGACCAGCCCCCGTCTGACATTTTGCTTGGCTATTAAATTTTAAAACAAGAGTCAGTCTACAGAAAGATCTCGTCCCTGCGGGGTGCCGTGCTTATTCTACAGCTTGGCAGTCTTTAGCCCTTCCCCCAAAATATCCCTCTCTGCATCCCATCCCAGACTGCAGACCACCAATCCACCAGCTGAGGACAAGAACGAGTGAAGAGAAGGAGAGATAAATTGCTGAAGGTTTTTCTACTGTATACCAGCTCAGATCTTTAAACATTAGGCATCTACCTCCTTGAAAACAAAGTAAACAAATCATCTTTAAAAGGAATTCGATGGTAGTCACTGAATTCCACACGGAAAAAAAAAATACTATGGAAGTCAATGGCTACCGTCAACTGCTTGCTTACCAACATTTTTCAGATATATTTTGTTCAGAACAAACAAGTGAGTGAACAAAGTGAACAAACTCATACAGGCGTGGAATAAGTGGAGGGTGAGAATGACAGAATTTTCATTTTTGGGTGAACTATCCTTTTAAAATATAAAAAGCCATTTATTTATTTTTCGCACAAAGATATTTCTAACTACATTTTAATATGGCACTGTAGTAATGTTGATTATTAATGTCAATATAATGGGAAAAAATCAATTGAATCAACAGAAATTGTACTAGTATTTATTACTAGTACAATTATTTATTATTGTGCTAGTATTCATTGTAATAGAATTGTTACTAGTATTTAGCAGCTGCATCACATATAGCTATTCTATTTATCATACAGAAATAATGAGAAGAATTTGTTGGAGAAGTGTGCAAATTTTAATAAAAATTTAATTATTTCATATTAATAAACTTTTTATTTGCATAAATAAGGTAATTTTGCAAATACATTTTATGATTCTTTTATTTTATTTATTTATGTTTACTTTGGATGTAAATACTGTTTCATATAGTGGACACTAAAACTATTCCAACATTTTGGCCTGTGGGCTACACTGCATGTACTCTCAACTGAAGAAGCAATGTGACAAACTCAGTTAATATGTTCATCCAAGACAGCACACAGACTTAAGGGAAATGTTATTATAAAATTAAGCATATTTCAGTACAATTAAAAACACACTTATCCGATTTATATATAATGTGATTTTGTTTCACGTGGCTAAAATGAATGACATTCAAAAGAACATGTTCCATGAGTTTTTTTTTTTTTTGGGGGGGGGGGGGGGGGGGGGGGGGGGGGGAGTGTTCCCTCCATACCCAAAACTAACACAAGTAGGCCACACCTTAATTTTACCTCTAAATTGTGAATAGCTCAAGTTATGAAACACCTGTAAGAGAACCTTGCAAAACGGCTGAGGTGGTGAGAAAACATCTGCTTCTAGAAAAACTAGACGGACTACATCTTCATTTGGAAGGTGTGAGGTTTATTAGCTGACAGGATTGCAAAAGTGTGGGAGGCGCCAGTGACCACCAGAGCAGAAAAATAACTTGGCTTTCCCGTTCAGTTTCTCCAAAAGGCATCATCCTTGAACCAAAACAACTACAAAACTTAAATAATAAAGATTTAGAAGCAAAATAAAGTATTCAGAAATTATTCAAGTACAAAACTGTGTGCTTATGAAAACTGACTCATTCCATAAACCAGCACACATGATGTGTTTTTTTGAAGCATGAACCTCACTAAATTTATTTTTGCTATAGGGGTAAGAAAATAACTTAATGCAATATATATTCTCTGTCTTAAGATCTAATGCAATTTTGCTCCTTGTGTAAATATAAATCTTATTCACAGTGTTTAAATGGCCTAACTAGCCTGCAAAAACACGGTAGAAGGAGGGGGGGGGCATACAAGACTTAGCTTCTATATCAATGTTTAAAACTAACTTCTCCATGAAGAATCTGCACGGGATTATTACCCAACTGTTACACATTCAGCAACCGATGTGCAAATGCACTGGCTTAATCATCATCTGCTGATTTCGAACACCTTTCATGCTGTTTTTATTTAATGCTCTCTTACTTTACCAAAATCCTGCCCTCATTTGACTCCACACAATCTAGGGGGAGCTTTCAGAAGTACCGTTTTGCCATTTTTTCTCCAGCTGAACTCACAAACTATGTCAGGTGCAGGGAGAAACGTCTCGACGAGCAACCATTCTGGAGGCAAGCATTGCACCCTTGACTGCGTTAACCCCACAGGCCTGTCATGTCCTGTTGTCAAGCTGGCTGAGCAGGCAGAGCCTATGCTAACGCGGGGGCTGGTAACAAAGTACCGTGCTCCTGGCTAAATTTGAGCAAGGTCACCTAAACCAGCCTCTACATCTATTGAACATGACCTCATGCATCACAGTTTCACAGACAGAAGATAAAATGCAGGGAACGTCGGCTCATGAAAGTGTGAATTAATAAACGTCTCTGCAAAGAATGTGGGTCACAGAATCTCCTCAACCTACTCGAGAAATCAGCAGAGAACAAAGCATAATGCTGTTTTAAAGGTTAAAATCTGGCTGGTTGACAGAGGAAAATTGTATGGTTTATGTGAATAGGGTAAAATAAATACAATGGTTGGCTTCAGCATTTCATGGCAGGACTGTGGGACTTTTAAAACAAAGGCCTTTCATATCACACACGATTCGTTATTTCTGGCCATTGTATTAATTTCTAAAAATATTTGTTCCTTTGGGACAAATTGCTTTCCTTGCTGCACCATGATTTCGGCAGACAAAAAAAGTGGGCCTGTTGTGGGCCAACCTTACAACAGCACTGAGGATTGGTTTCCACTGACAAAAACAGGTTTGGTTTCTCACAAAGCTGAGAGGAAGGGCTGCTTTCCTGTCAGAAACCTCACAGTAGATTGGAAACTGAAGCAGTGGTGAATAGCATCATGGCATTATACGGAGTAAAAGAAGTTTTGTGAGGGAAAAACAAGTTCTGCTTGAATTAATTCTCAGAAAACGAGGCGATTATGGATGGCTTAATTACAGTACAAAAAAAAAAGCACAACGTAAGGAAAGAAGTAAAAAAGCATTATACTATTTATATTTTAAATTGACATATCCACCTTATTTTTCGATGCGGAAGTAAGCTGTTTTCTGTGAATGTGCGAGACTTCCGGTTCATTAGCCGCTGTAAGGAAATAACAAGAGGAATAACAAAGTGCAGTAAAGGGTAAAACTGTTTGCACTACAAACCAGTGTGTTTATAATTATGATAATACATTAAAATAATATAGCAAGACACACCAGTTTGCAATATCAAGCAGCAAAACGAGCTGTTTTGTACAGCTAAAAATAGCTGGAAGTGAATGAGACCAGAAGCCAGACACATTAAATTTACAAATGGCTGCGCCCAAAAATAAGGTGAAAAATAAGGTGGATACTACAGCGGTACTGTAATATTTTGGACATGGAAGGATGATAATTTTGGGGTATTCTTTAATGTACCTTAGAATAGAGTAAATACAATTATACATGAACAGTGTAGGTATGTAACTAAATTTGTCAGAAACATGGCAGTAGCTCTTTTGCTTAAAACATTTGTGTAGTGTAGCTTTCCCTTTACCAAGCAACTTTTGCTTAAAATTAGCAGTGTGGCACAACAAAAATGCACACTGCTGTATGTTTATAAATTGCATTTAAACAAACTTTACAACCAAGTGAGGTAATAATCAAACACTCTCATAAACTGTCTTTTTTATCATACAGTATGTAGTGCAGTGAAGGCTCAGAGACTAGCTTCTAATTGTATTCGTTGTATGTAGTGAACACACCTCTGTTTAATGCTGGCACACTAACTGAAATCTTCTTGTGTCAGGTAAATACATTGAAATATTGCTCACATAAAAAGTTTCAGTGTGGTAGTTCCTTTTCGTTAGCTTCCTCTTCGTTAGCATCTAAGTACCTTTTTTAGGAATAGATTCCCTGTAGTTTAACTACTTTTAAACTTGGGTTTGCCAAACTACTTTAAAGTAGCTTTCTCAAACTTGTATATGGATGAATGATTAAATCAAATGATTAACAAAAAATATGTTAATTGTGATCTGATGCCATCACAGTTCCACCATAGTCCACAGTATAGTTGCTAAAACCACAAGGCTGTACTTGAAATAAAAATGAAAGTCTAGCCTTCTAAAACAAAAGAGCATCTTCTCCGGCTTGGTATACACTCAGCATAGATGCCATCAATTCTTAATGAACTAGTGCGCAACTACTCATTTCTTTCTATCCCTGAAATATTACAGTGTTTCTTGTTTATGGAATAGCCAAAGGTATTAAACCACCCTTCAGGGTCTACCAGAAGCTCCTCTAGTGCTTGGAGAGTTCAGGTTATCCAGAGTACTCCCAGGGGGAAGGGATTTCCCATGCCAATGGTTCACAAGTTCAACACAGATTTAACTATTTATGAGCACTGAAAAACATGCAGGAACAGCTCAAACTAAATAATGATGGGCAGAATCACAGATAGAAGGAAGGAGAAGAGGTCCTGGAAGTGGACCGGAGGACTGGATAACAACTTTGAACTGATAATGTTATGGCATTACAAACTTGATGGAATTATCTGGATGAAAGAAAGCGAGGCACTGCAGAAGAAGCAACAGAGAGTGAGAAACAAACAGAGACAAAGGAGGAGGCCAACGAATGACAGGGACCACACACAACTAGTCAGATTTTATAGATTGGGTTGATCTCCCCTTTGTTTAGCAAATGCCCGAGGTTGTCAGGACCTTGTGATAGATTAGAGGTCAGCAAGACACCGAATGTCTTCACAGGGCTTGTGTTCCTTTGTTGTTCTGGGCATTTAGCAGCTGCGGTCAATGAGAAGTGAAACTGAAATTGATTGTTCAATTGTAAATCAGTATTGAAAATTGTTCAGATAGTGGCCCTTATTATCATTGCTATCTCAAGATGGTAAGTAGCATGGTATGTCAGGAGAAAATACACCGATATGAAGGCCTAAACAGTACAGTGACTGTGAGATACATTATAACTGTGCTGATAAGAAACCAGCCTATTCTGCACGGCAGCCTTTGCGATTAAGAAATAAAATCGTAATGACCATTAAGTTTTTAAATAATTCAAAATTCTTTAAAATATTAATTAAGGCAAGATAAATCCACCAGCTTTGGCCTATAAAGCTGCAATTAAACACTTCCCAATTGAGGTCCTTCAATATTACAGGGGCAGGACTTCAAACTCTAGAATTGTGGCTTACAAACTACACAGGCAGGAATGGAAACAGAGAGGCAGGGAAAGTAGCACACCCTATAATTTACAGCTAAATTTTTTAGCCTATTTGCAGCCCACCAAACTGACAGGTTCTATTCCACTGGCGGAATTATCAAGGGCAATTCAAGAGCATACGTTATGATCTGGCTTTTATAACACAGGCGATATATAACAGGCCCAGGGAGTCTGTCAGAGAGACATGGGTTAGTAGACAACATGAAAAAGCCTACCTGAAGCACTAAGGGCTCTGGATTGAAAGCCAAGGTCATCAACAGCTGCATCCTTTCTGTGTCCTTAAGGTTCTTAAGGAGGAAGCTTCCAGAGTCCTTTGTCTCAGCATACCTCCTGACTATTCTGTCCAGCAGTCTTTGGGACGGACAATGAACAAGGTCTGACCAGCCTTCCACAACGTCTGGGGTTAGGAGTCTGACGTCCCCATTAAGTCGGGCAAACTCAGTCTTGTACATGGCCTGGATAAGATCGCAACGAGGTCGGCCTGTTGCCCGCTTGCAAATCTTCTGGTCAATATCAGTAAGCTCTTGGTTGGAACCCAAACGCTTGAGTACAATCCTCCGTGTACCCTCACGAGGCTCCCCGTACTGGGCAAAGAAAACGTTTTTCACATTGAAGACATCCAGGAAGCGAAGGCGACCCCATGTCTCGAAAGATATCTGTCCATTCATGAACTTGCGACACCAGCTGGTGCCAAAGCAGGCTGGGCACTTGTTGAGGTTGATGAACCTTCGGTCGGTGAGTTCATTCTTTTGGAAAGAGGCGAAGAGGTTGTGCGTGTTCATCAGCAAGATGACAAACAGGCCAATGACAAAAAGAAGCTTCAGACACCGATACAAACGGCCAAGCTTGAGTGGGAGGAAGCGCAGCATGTTCGTGCACTAGCCAGGCAGGGCAGGGGTAAAGGGGAAAGGGGAAAGGGGGAAAGGGCAATGAATAGTGTCAGGGACAGGACTCAATGGATCTCCATCACTAGTGTTGACTCATCAACTGGAGTTCCCAAAGGGGGAAAAACTAGCAGAGTCCCCCCTTGCAAGTGCTTGCTGGGCTAAGACATTCTCATAGGCATCGCTGTGGAGTGCACAGTGCCGATGCACATAAAAGCTGGCCTGCAAAGAAGCACACAAAAAGAACAAACATATTATATTAAGTTGTATTTTACTAGGGCTACAGCATGGAACAAAGAACATGGCAATTTCCTATTATGGACACCTTCACACTATTTGAACAGTTACTTTCCATTTCTCCCAACCTGAAATTTCTCCTTTCCCAGAGTATAAACCTCTAAGAAAAAACAAGATTGTGTGTTGCTTTGAAATGTTTAACAAATTGGAAATGTTCAGGTCATTTGAGCGAATGCATTGCTTTCCGAACTGTCACGAGATTGATTTCTGCCAGACCAATAAACGGCGAGATACTCTGTACCAGACTGTGCTGGCTCATATTTCCTTCAGACTAGCTCCTAACAACTACGTATTTAAAAAAAAAAAGTGAGTGTTTTAAAAAGTAAACAAACATTAAGAAATATATGTCACATCTAAAACAAGGTATGTTACAGAAACAGTTTACCATACTGCTCGTCAACAATAAAAGCAAATGATCTGTGATTGTTTCCATCACCTGCAAATCAATTGAGACTCTTTCTACTTTCAAATGGATGTGCTACACTGTGTATTACCAGATGAGTCGTGCTGAGCATAGTTTAACCTTTGATCAGAGTTGCCCTGGTAAGTTTTAATGTCTCTTTGAAAATTCCTCTGAAAAAGTCTGGTGTCACTAAGGTAATGTGGGGAGGTGAAACAGCACTGTACAGAGCACCGTGTGAATGTATCTGATGCAGGGGTGTCACTGATTAGGGCTGTCAAAATGGCTGAAAAATAAATAAATTTATTTTTTACTTAAATATTATCAATATTCGAATTATATTCGAATTTAAAAGGCATAATTTGCATTCAGTATGGGGAAAAAAAAAAAAGCTTTTGGCTTCGCTCCTGATGCCACAAGAGGCACTACGGCAAAATATGATTCACATTTTTTTCAAAGCATAATAAAATAACACTACTATCTTTGAAAAAACGTGCATTCGTGTTAAATAATGTTTGCTAAACCTTATATAATTAATAATGCATAAACAATTCGAAACAAAAAGCATAATGCATGTATGTAGAGTTTAATAATACAAATGACCTAAAACCATCAACAAAGAGTACTTTCGTCATTGAAAACTTGAGATGCAGGTCGGAGTGAGGACAAAACGCGCAATAAATGTCTGTGACATGTTTTTTTTTAAAAGTTGCAAACTTACATTAATTTGTAAGCCTTTCCCTAAACTGTGCTCCTTGTTCTAGACGGAGTGCACGTGACAGATGTCCCTCTAGAAATTGCGTTCTGTGTGAACGGCTTGGTTGGTTTTGACATAAACAACATCTTCCCGCATTGATTGTTCTCTTTTTCTGAAATATTTTGAATGAACAGCGTAGCAGCGCCACATCTAGTGGGTTCAAGTGCAGGGCCTCGGCACAAATCGCTTAGCTGACCGTCCCGGGCTATGTGTTTTCAGTCGGGGCTACCAATGTATCACTGGCCCTGTCCCGACTGGGCTATCTTGAATAGTGCTATAAACTCCCTTCCTTGATTCGCATTGTTCAAAATCGCTTAGGTGTGAAACGGATCATAGTTTTAACTTTACACGTATTTCTAAGTATTACCCATAAACATTCAGCTTTAAACCATTCATGTGCATGAGACTCAGTTCACAGTGCTCGTAGCGCACAAATACAGAGTGGCGTTTCAGGCAGAGCACGAATACAGAATTGATTCCTCTTTCGCTTGAATGGACACATACACACAAAATTATCTCAAAATACTAATCTTGGCAAGTTTTTTCATTCTTAACGTTAACAGTGGGAAAAGACATAACACTGCCCAAAAATCATTGTATTTGGATCCATGCATTCATCTTAATTGGCATCAGCCTATAACTACCTGCTGTTTAAGCCCGTCTGCTGTTTTTGTTTCGTTCAGATTTTTTAAAATGTAGTATCACAAAGCTAAAGTCAGACCATTTTGTTTCAAATTTTACAATCTAAATAACATGTATTTAGCATTTTTGTTTGGATCATGATTAAAATACATAGGTAAAACCTTAGTTTACTTGCATGGAGACATTTCTTTTTTTTATTATTTTTGTTTGATTTGGGATTTGTTTTAAATTTTCAAGGTAGTATATTGTTTCACATTTTCAATTTCACAAAGTAATGTGCAGCCTTTTGGTCTGACAAATAACCAAGACACCTTTTTTTATAATTGGTCTTAAATCTCATTTTGTTAAAAAATTGTATTGTGAAATCAGTATCGTGAATCATATCACATCGTGAGTTGAGTGAATCGTTACATCACTATATGCTACTATAGTTTTTGCTGCGTTATCGAAGTAGTAAATTGTTCTTTAAATAAATTTACCCTTAATAATAAAGACCATATTTTTTTTTTTTTGCTCATCGAAAAAATCCGATCTTTGACTCAAATGTGATATGATAATGGTATATAATCTGAACCGTGAGATTGTTATCCGTTGCACCCCTACTCTCTTGACTTGTTATTTGAAGAAAAAATACAATACATGTTATTCGGGCAAGTTAAATTCATTTTTGGGCTACCAAAATTTTGAAGAATGCCTGCCCGAAGGGCTACCAGGGATTTTGAAATTTTGCAAGCCCTGCTACTGGATAGGCTAAGAAAAGCATTTAAATGCAATGACACTTACATCGTCGTCGCAATTTGTGCACCACTGATAAGGCTGCCTGACACACACCTAAAATTCAAATGCAACGTTTTTGCATTCGAATGTGGATTTTCATTTTAAATTCAACAAATATTTGAAAATCTGATTTTTTTTTTTTGACAGCCCTATCACTGATTCTGATGAAGCACATCAACAGTCATGCAAATGAGGCATATGAAGCAGACACCTACAAGGAGTTCTGCCCTAATACTCTCAGTCACTTTTAGACTATGGTAAAACAGGCCATTACCACCCAAGTACAGTTTCCATGCAGAAAATCAGACCTTTAGCACCAAATTCTTCATATGGCCGCTTACCATGCAAATGGACCAATTTCAATTAAAGCTCATTACACCATGCCTATTAAAAGTGATGGCTTTTGAGAGCTGTGCTCATTAGTAGACGAGTCAGTATGATTAGCGAGCATGTTGACAAATTTCTGTGCATTTTAATTGACCTAGTGAGATCCGAGTTGCTGGGGGGTGGAAGAGAGAATTGACAACATAAATTATAACTCATATTAATGCTGCAACGCCCTTATCAGACAGTGGTGTTTAATGGCAAATCTCACTATAACATGTCCTGGTAATATTTAAAAGTTCCCATGAAATTATCTGACAAGCACAATTTTCTTTCCTTTGCGGAGTGGGACAAACTGAAGCCAATAGACTTTACTACATCACACCCACAAAAGTACAATCTCCTGTTTTGTAACATGGTTTATATGCATGTTCCATGGGCAAGAACATTGGTTGGACATAACTTGCAGGCTACAATGAGGACAAAACATAAACTGTACGAAAAGACTGATTTAGTACATAAATATAATAGCAATTAAGGTTTGAACACCTGGGAAATAACTAATTTGGAATGCAGCAAGAGGAAGAGGGCTAACAGATCTTGATAAGAAGAGCGTGCATACTGCCTATTACAGAGGACGAGATTTACTGAGCGTTTATAAAACAACTGAACATGATATGATCTCTTTGTGCCATTTAACAGAATGACATACCTGGTTTTTCACTCACTGAGCAGAGACAAAGATAAACTGTGCACATTTTTCTTCAGGAAAAATGAGGCAGTCAAGGAAAGCCTTGGTCTACGTGATGCACTGCCGCTGGTTTGAGTACAGATTGGCAGAGCGAAAGCAAACAAGCTTCACTGCACGCGCTGCCTGCTTCACACTGCACCAGATTAAGGAGTTCTCGCTCCAGCAGTCAGGTCCATGTCCACCCACAGTCACGGAAACTCAATCATAATATTTCAGGACGCAGGGGCCTCTTTTAAATGAATGACATGTTGAAAGGTTTGGTGGGGAAAACTAAAGCATTTTGCAAAGGTTCCTGCTGATTCTTTCACTTTGACATTTATAGAGCTTATTTCAGACTTCAGTAGGATAAGCCTGTGGGGGTATGATTCAGATCAAGACTCACGCAAACTGAAAATGACAGCAGAATTAGGTTTTACTTTTCTCAAACATCCTTACAAGCCTTCCAAATGGTTTAACTCTCTCCGGTAAATGATCAGCTTCTCATATTTCAAGCTGAAGGCCACTAAAAGCATTTAACACAATAGAACAATATTCCCAAACTATGGGTACGTGTTCCCTAAGGGGTTCTTCTGCAGTTCCATAGGGAGATTTATCTTGCTTTGTTAAACCCATGAAACAGAAGTTACAAATTTAATAAAAAATATATATACTGTATATAAAATCATCACATTTTGTAGTCAAGACATAGTATTTAATGTGGTACACACACCTGACCCTGTTTACTTTCTTAATCGTGGCATGTCCAGCTGAATCTCAGCCCTACATTTTTTTGTTAAAAAAAAAAAAAAAAAATCATTGCATTCCACTGAGGGGGGGAAATCCATCAAATAACTTAAGCAAAATGAGTTACACATGGGAAATCACATTTCCAGTTAAAAAAATGGCATCTTTCACTGACTTTTAGGCAAGATGACAAAAACGACTGATCTCTGTGCATATATCTTCTTTTATATTTGTTTTGTGCCTGACTAATAGGGCTATGGAGGTATACAAGACAAATACAGTTTGAGAATCAATGATGCAGAAAACCAGATCACCTCATTCACAAACAGACAAACTTACTCTAACTTCACTGATGAAATGTTTTCATTTCCAACAACCTCATTTTGCCCACAGGCCTCTGTTTTGAATTACCACTCCATTACTCATAAAATATCTCCTCCCTCTCACCCACCATTCAGGCAGTGAAGAAAAGTAGGAAATCCAGGCCTGAGGCGCACCGAATGCTCCTTACCACCAAAAATCAGCTCAGAATGTGCCAAAAGAAAGGTTGCACAGTAGCACAGAACAGTCAGCACAAATGAACAAACTGTCTCAGACGACGAACCCTGAGTACGGAGAAGGGATAATGAGCCAGCTCTGGATTTTGTTGGGGGTCGTCGCCAAGATATATTTTATACAGGAGGTTTTCTAGCGCTGCGCGGCAATTGCCTCAAAAGAGGCTTCAATGTTTCTTACAAAAGATACATAACCGCTACAAGTGTATGCACTACTTGCTTTATGCAAGCGCTATATAGGATAAATCACTATACAGGATTTACCCTATTATACTTTATCGACACAAATTGATAGGTGAAACAACAAACCCACCCACAAATAGTCTATAAACAAAGCATCAGGCTGTCTTTGAGTTTACATGAACAATGGTTAAAGTTACTCGTCGTTAGGCTACAGAAGAATACCATAATTCCCCCGTTCAGTTAGACCTAAGACATCGAGAGTCACACAAAAACCTATAACAACCCAGCCACAACACAAAATTGCGATAACATTCCTTAGCTTAACCACAGATCGACCACAGAGGGTCCAACGTTTATATTTTTTCTACGAATCTTTGAGTTAACATGTACTAAACATGAGTGGAATTTGCACCGCAGCACCCCCACACCTCGATGCTCATGACAAGAATAGCATGTATAGTTATCTTTATTGAAGTGAATTAGGTTTAAATCGCCGTCATGCATGAATGAATGGTATTTTTGCAATTTTACACATCATAATCCACGATGATCACATTACACAAAACTGAAATCGCACGTCAAAATAACACATTGCCAGTATTTTTGAGACCCCCCCCCCCCCCCCCCCCCCCCCAATTTCACAATCACGTTTTCAGGGGAGCCCATGTCTTCTTAAGGGGACCCGAGCTATCGTAAGTTCACATCACACCCTGCCTGTCCTACTTTTTTTCTGAATATATAGCTTCATTCTAGTGCTGGGCAATATTCCGGATTAAAACAGTAAACTGGTTTTGAATTACATTTGAATAATAGTCTACTATGTTAAAATGAAGGAATTTTCCGTATTGATTTTTCAAAGATTTTTCACCTGCATTTTAAATTACGCATAGTATTTTGTGTTTTTTTTCGTTTTACAGGGTTAGTATAACGATAAAGGTATACTCCACCCCAATTAAAATTGTGTCATTAATCACTGTAACCCCCCCCTCATGTCGTTCCAAACCTGTAAAAGCTTCGTTCTTCTTCGGAACACAATTTAAAATATTTCGGATGAAACCGGGAGGCTTGTGACTGTCCCATTGACTGCCAAGTAAATTACACTGTCAAGGTCCAGAAAAGTATGAAAGACATCGTCAGAATAGTCCATCTGCCATCAGTGGTTCAACTATAACGTTATGAAGCGACGAGAATACTGTTTGTACGCGAAGAAAACAAAAATAACGACTTTATTCAACGATTCGTCTCCTCTGTGTCTCTCCGCATCACTGTAGCGCCATTTTGGAGAATATCCACTGAATGCAAGCAGCTTATGCCATTCTGTGTCAGCCGCGCTGCACGGATGCGCTGTTTACGTTCAAATCAAAGCAGAAAACGTATAAAGACATTATCCTTTGTGCGCGGCTGACACAGAATAGCGTACGCTGCTTGAGTTCAGTGGTTATTAAAAAAAAAGAAATTGCTAAGTTGGCAACACTGCTCAGCTGAAGCGTATTCACTGCTCATTTGTCACTCATATTACGCGTTCATAACCCGCTGTCTCTCCGATGACGAACTTCCACTAGGTGGGTGCTAATTCAGCATGTCTACTGTTTTTGTTTCGTGCAGATATGGGTTATGTAGTATAGTTTCACAAAGCTAAAGTCAGACCATTCTGTTTTTGCTTTCAATTGTGAATCTATACAATCTAATTTAAATCAAAAACTGCTCATGCAGCATCTTTGTTTGGATAGTGATTAAAATGCAGTCGTTCTGCTGCATTCTGATTCATATAAAGACACAGTCAGGGGGAAAAAACGTGATAAACCGTGAAACCGCCACAATCCTATAAAAAAAAAAATGTGATACAGATTTTTGGCCAAACCGCCCATCACTACTTCATTCTCAAAAAAGAAATATTAGTGCAAAACTGACTGCAAATGCCATTCCATGTTGAATGAGTTTCTGAAATACGAGTGTCACAATATTTCCTTGATTTGCAAGTCGAGACAAGCAACACGTTAGTGTTAAAACAGACGTTTGAAGACTGATAAAGTGTCACTGATTTAAGTCCATTAACCAGTTCACAATGTTCATTTCAATTAAACCATTTAAAATTGTGATTCAAATAACTCAAAAATCTTGACTGTGGCTGCTCTGCAGCATTTTTCATATTTAAATGTTTTAGTGAAAATGCAGGTAGGTAATTATTAACATTATTACATATAAACAAAATAGGAGCATGTAATTATTGCGTCTTCACTTAGTGAATAAGATCTTATTTAACTTTAGTAACAAATAACTGAAAAAGAAAGGATGAGACTAAATATTAAGCGGATTAAATAATAAACAATAAATTAAACGTTAATCATCATTCACAGTAACATCAATAACGTGATTTTACAATATCTTAATTTAATGCCAACTCTAAATATTTGGAATGTACTCGATAACAATGTCTATGTCTATCTGAAATGATAAATACAAAAGGAAAAGGAAACAAATATCACCTTTTTTAATCATTCCAGACAACACATACCAAAGATTTAATATCACCAAAAGGCTAAAACTAATGACGCTTTTTTTTTTTGCCTGCCTGCCCCTAATACTTAACACATTGAGTCTAAGTTTGAGACTGTAATGAGTGGATTTGGTTAACTTTATTCCCATTACATTAAGCATTTCACAATGGCCTTGTCATTAGCTTTGCACATGCTGAGCCGCAGGCGCTCGGGTGAAGAACTGCAGTTGCCAAGGTTATCGACTGCCGGAGTCAATAATGTTTGATCACTAAAACAGTCATCCACAACTGAGCCGCCTCAGTCCAGCAAACTGCGCAGACAATGATGAATGGAAACAAATTTTCTTTCACACACTAACAAATAAAGACACTCTAAATTACTGATTAACCGCATTCCCATTCAAAGCTGACACCTGAATCTTAAACTCAATGATGTGGTCACGACTTTTCTAACTTCTCTAAAAGCTTTTGATCCGGATATTTTGAAATGACTCCCAGAGAAATAACACAAATCCCAATGTAAGAAAGTTCTTTAGGCAAATGAGTGTACGGTCTAGAGACAACCGAACAAATGCTTCAGAAATCCGACACAATGTTCGCCTTGTGTTCACTATTACTATGCAGCCAGACGCTCTTTCTGTCAGCCGCCAACATGGTGTCTTAACTTCATTAGGAGGGTGAATGGAAACTTTTACACACTTAATAGTATACATAGCCTAAATTGTCTTGATAACAACAAAATTGAGAGAAAAGGCTTGACGTCTTGTTTTTAATAGTATCGGTGGTTATGCAAGATGCATATCTTGAAAAATAAGGTTTAATAAAATGTCAGCACTTTATAGTGAGTTTGAGCTACGGTTTATCACACAGCTGTGGCTTTCTCACTTACACTCTGCGTCCTGACAAATAAATGATCAAGTTACAGCATAACTCATAACGATAACATTTGTAAGGACTTTTTTTTTATTGAAATAAAACCATATGGAGTTATTAAAAAGAAAAGCAATTGGATAGATGATAAATTACTAATATGAGCTAGCTGGACTAAGATATAACATGCCAAATGGCAATTTTTATGCAGTATTTTGTTTGGCATCCTTGTTTGTTGATATAATATGATATGCAAGGCCGCTCGGCCAATTAAAACCAACTAGAGACGATAAAACGACTAGAGAAGGTGAAAGAAATGAAGACAAGTAATAGCAACTTCATACATTTAACCTAAAAATCTTTTCAGTCTTGTGCCTTTTATTGGGATAAACACACAGTTAGCCAAACATCTGAAAAGTCCCAGCTTGATCAATACGTGTATGGGTGTTAATGCTTAGTAAATCACATTATAATCCAGAGATCTTGCAGACTGCTCTGGGGTCAGCAGCTGAATCCTATCATGTTATTGCAAGTGTCAGATCAGTGCCAAGAAATCTGAAACCTACTTCATGATCTCCTGAGCTGTGCTGTTTCAGAATACAAGATGAGAGCAAGACATGCCGCATCAGTCTGTATGTGTTATAACTTGTCTTTTCAATTAGACTTGACTGAGTTTTACACATACCTCTCACATACATATCATGAAACTGTTTTCATTCTTTGTAAAAAAAAATTTATATATATGTTATTTAGCTATGGCTCTCCTAAATCTTTTGACCAATTTCCATGACTTTTCAGCCGTTAATATGAGTAAACATTATTGGCTGAAGAAATGTTTTACTGACATTGAACTGTTCTAAACGACGAAAATAATCATAAATACAGAAATCCTCGAGTCTTTCCACAGACATGTCGAGGTTTCCCATTACCTGAAGTTAGATGGTAAACACTGTGTTCAGAAACAGAGTTTAGGTATTTACATTTACATTCATTTCAACTAAGAAACGACCACCAGACGTGTACTGACTGGACGGCATACGCTTCAACAGGACGGTGATGGAAAAAAAAAAAAAAAGCGGCCACAACCTGAGAGTTTTCTTCAGTCGTCCTGGCAGGAGGAAGTCTCTGGCTCGGTTACTCTGAATCATTGCTCAGGCTGGAGCGCTCGCGCTGCTGTTACTCTGTAGCGCGTGAGACCCTGACCAAACCAAACACGCCAACCTTGTATCCCAGACGCTCAGCGGCTCACAAACTCAGATGCTCTTTCCATTAGGACACCAGCCAGTCAGCAAACCAGCCAAGACAGACATGGTCAATCATCTATTCGCATCTCTTAGACGAGCGCTCCGTTTATATGTGCAATTTGGAGCAGACCGCTCGTTCTTATCCCGAACTAGTCGAGAGCAGAGTCTGACCCGGCGCGGTCTCCCACTCACCACTGCTGCGTGCTAATCTCAGCACAATGGCGACCGCCTCTTCGCAACACCGAGCATCAGAGTTACGACGGTCCTTCGTCCTACGTTATTTTTGAGGGCGTTGTCCATTGCGCCCGTCTCCAGCTCGCATCACTGTCCCGTTTTCCAGATGGCTGATACGCTTGGCTCGGAGACTGTATAAATTATTGCGAAAAAAATAATACATAATACAAAAAAAAATATATATATATATATTATGGGGGGGGAAAGCAGAAAAATAAAAACATAAAATAAGACAACAACAATAATTAAAGGGGTCATATGATTTTGCTAAAAAGAGCATTAGTTTGTGTATTTGGTGTAATGCAATGTGTTTACGCGGTTTAAGGCTAAAAAAACACTTTATTTTCCATATACTGTACATTATTTTTTCTCCTCTCTGCCCCGTGGCTTGAGGTAGCCCCGGCTTAGCTTGCTGAGGCCGAGATAGAGTGATCTGATGGAGGGCTGAACTCCGCTGGGTCCATGTGAAAGTTGATGTATTCCCGCAGCTACCACACAGATCAGCTCTTGGCATGACGCACGCGGCTATCTCGCTTTTGGAATAACCAACCAAAGTTGTTCGCTTTCACAACGAAGCCACGCGTCTTCACACATGGCTGGCAGCGTCAACGGAGGGGGGTCCTACAGTGAGAATAAAATTACGCCTTCTTTCTTTGCTTGAACATTTGGGCGGCATTATGCAAATCTTCCCACATAGTGATGTAGAGATGTGGGGGCGTGTTAGAACGAGCCATTTTAGGTAGGTGTGGTTAACTCTTAACTTTTATAAAGAATATCTCTTTGGTTTTGATACTTTAGTGTTTGCAGATCTTCTTTATGCACCAAGAGCTTGTAACACTCCAAAGAGAAAGGAAAAATTTTAATCGCATCATATGACCCCTTTAATATAAGAAATATTTTAATATATTGAGAAAATGTATAATTAATACAGCAAAGCAGTCACCTCGTTCATATAGTGGGGGGGTGTGGATGACATTAATTATATAAAAGAGGCTTTGTGTCATCTGGGTGATCTCTGGACTCCATGTTTTTTGGGGATTGGGAAGAAACGAGAGCTTCTGTTGGCAAACCGCCTGACCGAGTGGCACTTCTGAGTCGTGCCCTGAAATACATTTCCTCACAAATGATGTCTGTAAAAGCATGTGGCCATATTCCTTAAGGACGACTGTGGGCCAAAGCCTGGAGAGCGAGTGGCTGATCTGGACTCGTTCCCGAAAACACACAATCATCTGCTGAAACAGGGGAAAAGGAGAAGAACCTGCACTGAATTGTTAATGATATTACAAGCAACAAGCATATTTTGTTCCTGTATAACGCGGTTAAAAACTTAAAAGCATATTTAGACAAATATTTTTGCTTGAAATTACACAAAGGAATAACAGGAACATATACTAATATACTTTTAATAAGTCCACAATAAATGTTCCTTCAGGGAAGGAAAAAAACTTACCTAGTAATGAGAATGTGTTTGTATATTATATACAGACAGTGATAATTAAAGTTTATGTTGACATGATCATGAACAACATGAAAGACATAATTACAGCAACAAAGGTTTGAGATGCCAACCATAGGAAATAATTCTACAGTACTGATGAAGGAAATGTTTGCATGTGCTACCACCTAGTGGTCCATGAATAAAAAATACTTTTTCTCTTCAATTTTCACATAGGCGTACATCTATCTACGTTGCATTAAAATGTGTAAACACAATATTTTATTTATTTATCATAGATAGATAGATAGATAGATAGATAGACTAAAATGTGCTTTGATGTCATTTCAATTGAAACTTGTATATGTCATGCATTATGTAATTACACATTTGTAATGATTACATTTTAATTGTAGAAAAAAACAGTAGCACTATTTAAATTATAATCAAGTTCTTTACATGTGCTTTAGTATGTTAGTCAACACACAAATAGTGTATTCTTTAAGCACAACAGATGATTGAAATTAAATATAATTGTCGTTTGGTTAACGTCAATCATCTGCAAGTACGTTATAAGATATATATGAAGAGAGAGAGAGAAGAGAGAGAGAGAGAGAGAGAAGAGAGTTTATATATATTATTATATATAAGATATATATAATATAGAATCATATATATAATATATATATATATATAAATGGTGAAGAAAGGAGAGAGAGAGGTTATATATTATATATATGAGAGAGAGAGAAGAGAGAGAAGTGTATATATATGATTTGAAGTAAACTACAAATGCACATTCAATACAAATAAAATTAAGCGCACTTATTTTTCGGAAGGGGCAAAATAGTCGGTTATGGTGGAAACAACACCAGAATTGATCCAGAAATGAAACGATTTAAATCCCTTTTCACATAATGAATACTGAATTGTTTACACTTATTTCACTCTATTCAGAGTTCCTTAGTTTTAAGAATGTAATAATTGAATGTTGTTTTCCATAATTTAAGATGAAACGCCTGGGTCCTGTAAAAGGGTTAAACAATAAAATAAAAGGCATTTGATATAAAATGCAAATCATGAAGAAAAAAAAAACTTTAAAAGTTTTAATGTGACCTTCATATAACCAACTTTTAAAAAAGCTGAAACTTGTTAGTTTTAATAAAAATCAACCCCTGTGGCATAAAAGTGCCCAAAGCTGAAAACAAACTCAAACATGACTGTGAGGCAAATTGTCTTATTTTCTATCATAAAATAAATACACCATTCACCATTCAAAACAGAATCATTCCACATCAGCTTCACTTCCTTCAATAAAAATGTAAATGTTTCCCATTCAGAATCCTTTAGAATTCAGCAGTTTAGACGTGGTATAAGCTTATTCTCACAGCTTAAGGTGCATTGCTCACTTCCCTTCCGCTGGCCTCTCTAACAAGGGCTGAGAGTTCAGGTCAGCTGGTTCAAAGCACTCCCAAAAGACAGCACCAATTACTCTGAACGAATGCTTAGCCCCAGTAAGCACGCTTCATTTAAGCTTTTATCGTTGGAGACTGAGGATGAACAATGAACTTGGCGTATTCTAAATGACAGCATTAAAATCCTCATTAATCGTCTGCTTCTCTCATGTCTTATTTCTCTCGTCTTATTTTCTGGTAGGGGAATGCTTGTGGAGGGGGGCAGTTAGGTGTGCTTTTTTTCTGCTCAAGTCTTGAAGTCATTAGGCCTAATGAGAGGAAGAGAGGGATTTTATTGCACCATCAACCCCACTGCATTCAGTTGTTTTTGCAAGGCGTAATATTTGGTAACTGATTCAATTTATCTTTGCTTGATTTGAAAGGACAACGAAACAAACCTCTCATAATCCGGTGTGAGGTTTGTAAAACCGCATATGTTTCTAAACCTGTGAAACAAGTGTATTACAACCATATTCTGCTCAGAAGTTTTGAATAATCTTCATCATTTTTTTTTCTCGGTATGAGAACCCTATAAAAAAAAATATATATATATATATTTTGTAATGTCGGGGTGTTTTCATACAGTTAATTGCATGTTAATTACAATAAAATAAAAATGTAGTGTCATTGTTTACAGTGAACTATAGCATTAGGTTTGAGCAATATTAATTAACAACATGTCGACTGCACTGGACTAGGGTTAGGGTTACAATCAGGGTTTGGTTTAAGATTATTGCATGTAATTCATAATTTACCATTATTACTAAATGTAATGTGTAACAAGGGGACTATAAAATGTATTACCAAAATCTATAAATGTACTCCAAATGGTATAGTAGTTGTTCAGTTTTATGGTACTTACTTAAGAGCACATATTTAAAATTAATGGCATAATTACGCTATTATTGGGTTTCAATATGGTGAAAGTGTACTGCCGAATGACTGAAAAGTATTTGAGCTAAACAAAAGCATGCATAATATATATATATATATATATTCATTTAACTGAATAAATCTAATTAATTTAGATGTTGATATAGTTAATATCACTGATTAAACCTAAATACATTATACAACCAAAATTACTTTATATTGGTTAAATCAGGTTGAAATAAGTAGCAAGTGAAGGTCACGTTTGCAACTATTTGCAGTGTGTACTTAACATTATATTATCTGCAAGTTAGTGCTGTCGTTGATTTGGTGTGATTAATTTTTAACAAAAAAAACTTGTTAAAATGATTAATGAACGTGATGCAGGACGACGACTGACTGTGTGATGTAGCCTGATGAATTCAGTTATATTCCCCTTAAAATTCAAAATCTGAGGGCAAAAATGAGGGTAATTGCCTTATATGTAGTTAAGTAATATCACAGTAAGAGTGCTGTTTTTTCCCGAATATCTGCACAATTGCAAATGATATTGATTTTATACCATGGATTAACACACAGGCCTAGGGCACTAGACCAGAGGGGGGCCCAGCAGAAATACCACTCCTCCCGGACCACGATTTCAACCGAGGGGACTTAGTGACTCCTTCATAAAGATAGTCACTTGCTTCATTTCTGAATGAATCGGGTCGTTGAACAAATCGGTTGAATGAATGACTCAATCATTAAGACAGTGCCTTGCCACCACCTACCATCGGTTTTAGTTTCATATTTAGACTACCATTTCATTTTTTTTAACCATTTCATATAAAAAAACCATTAATACCATTATCATAATTTATGCAATGCTGTATCAAAATATTTCTTTATAAAGCTACATTTCCGCAATGTCTATTCAGTGCTTTTCTCATTTTACACAATAATGACTATAAATGATCTTTTGGGGGTAATTTCTCAGCCAAATTTGATGTGTGATTAATTTGCGATTAATTAATCGCCACATCATGTAATTAATTAGATTACGACTTTTAATCACACGACAACCTACTGGGCACACTAAATTATTATTCTGTTTTTGTTTTATTTATTTATTTTATTTTTTGAATGATTTGAAGTACACTAAAAGTGCACATGCATTACAATTAATTACACTTATTTTGCATCCATTGGCATCAAAGAGTTGCATTTGACTTCTAAGAAAAAAATGACCATGGGTTTGGAATAACATGAACATGAGTACAGAACAGAATTTTCATTAATGGGCAAATTGTTCCTTTAGGAATGATTGTGTTTGTTGTTTATTGGTCATTGGAATGGTTTATGTTGGGCTCTGTGCCATATGGATCATAGGAATTGTGAAAAGTAATTTGTGTCCAATTGAATAACGTTTGCACGCTAATATTATCCATTTATGCTTCTGGCAGCTGTTTGTCTCTTTAGAGGCGGCTGACTGCACACAGTCCTGAAGGAAACGGGATGTTGCATGTCCAGATTAGCTTTTCTCCCCACAGGGCGATCCCTAACCCCTATTCAGATAGCCCACTCACGCCTGCCTTGCCAGTTTCATTTAACCACACCAAATTATTTCTCTGTATAATAATTTCTAGCAAAGTGTGATGGGTTTTGAGCAAGGCTCGTATTTTCTCAAGCCAGGATCCACACACCCAAAGGAAAAAAAATCAACTGCACTAATGTCGATCAACTTTTTTGATGTTTCATGTTCAGTAGTGGACAGTGGAGTCAAAAAGTCATTTAAACCTGGAAATACACAAAGTTTAAGGATCTGGAAAAATGTAAAACAAAAAACATGATGTAATTAAGAAACTATTCATATTTTGCACTGTTTGATCAAATTGGCAAATTTGTGCCATCGATTATGTGAACTCCTTTGTATAGATTGTCTGATTTTATTTCTTCTGAAGCACAAAATTCTTATTGGATCATTTCCAAATCATGTTGGACAACATGATCATCATGTTTAGTTCATGTCCAAATATAATTATTTATTTTTATTTCCTCAATGCAAAGTTTCACTCAACTTGTTTTGCGTTAAAGCTGCATATAATATAATCTATAAATATAATATAATATAATATAATATAATATAATGGATACTCTGATATAATATAAATATAATATATAGATGGTCGCTTTTGAACTTTATATTTATCAAAGAATCTTGAAAAAAATGTATCATGATTTCCACACAAATATTAACTGCAAACAAAAGTTTTCAACATTGATAAAATAAGAAATGTTTCTTTACCCTTAAAGTCTGTAAAAAGACGTCCAAGTACTTTATATTACATATATACTATAGGAATTTTCCATATTTTTTTCACCTGTGTTTTCCGCTAATTCCCTATTGTGTTGTGTTTTAGGGTTAAGTAACTTATACCAGTATTATATATATATATATCTACTAAATATATATATATATAATATATATAATATATATATATATATGTAATGCTGTAATTTAAAATACTCTAATGTGTTGGTTTTCCCTTCAAGTAATATATTGGTGGTATATTAAATTAAAATATTGTCATGCTCTGACTATCTGCTTCATGGTCTTCATTTTTCTTTCTTGTCTTTTTCAAGAAACACAAAAAGAGATATTAGGCAGAATGTCCAAGCTGCTCTTTTTCATACAGTGAAAGCAGATGGGGACTGGAACTGTCAAGCTCCAAAAAGAAAATAAGTGTCACATACCACATTTGTGTAGTACTTAAGTATCATAATATCTTCTGAAACTATATGATATAGCTTTGTGTGATGAACAGATTCGAGTCATTTCTCACTGAAATACATGTTTCTGGTATCTTTTTGAAGCTTGACAGCCACAGTCCCCATAGATTTGCATTGCATTGTATGAAAAAGAGCAACTCAGACATTCTGATAAATGCATTTCTTTTGTATATTTAACTCTCTGAGATAAAAAGCTTTGTGAATTTAGCATTTTTTCATGTCTTTTCATTGTTTAGAGCATAAGAAAAAAAAAAGGAAAAAATATTCATTTTTGAAAAATTATATTTTATTCCTAAGTTATGATATGTCCTCTGTAGAGACAAAAATAAAATGTAAAATGACAAGAATAGACATGAAAAGGTAAAATCAATGGGAATTTATTTTAAATCACCAATACATTTTTAGTTTTCAAGATTTTTTTTTTTTACCAAACTTTGTTTAAAGATGATTCTCAACTATGTTATGAATATTATAACAAAATTATTTGATATACTATTTAGCTTTATGCAATATGTGTGTAAAAATTCCATAAACTGGTTTTCCCATTAAGCACAATGTTATCTATACACTGTATCTCATTTGCATATTAAAGTGCTGTTGGGACAGCATGTTGAAAAAAGAAGTGTAATGGGAGTAGTAATTGGCCAGATTTTCATAATAATATCTAATATTTCATAAGAATATTGATATATATATAATTTGTTTTCCTATTCAATTCTTTTGTCTCCCAAAATGTATAATAAACATGCTTTTAGTCCTGGTGTCCTCTACAGTGGACATGTATGAAATTATGTCCCGTTTCATAACAGAAGGTCATATTTGGATTTGAAACCCCATAACATTTTCCTGATATGTTGATTTATGACAAACAATTTGAAAATGAATCAGATTTAAATGATAATTACAAAATATTATCATATTTCCATAAGGATGTACAATTTTATCTCTAAATTAATGTCAGTCATTTTTAAAGAGCAAGGAGAGGGAATGGTCATGGTGAAACTTTCAAACATCCGGTATCTTTGAAAAGTCCTGAATGTGCTCTGTACGGGACATCCAGACTTAAAACTGTGACGTGAGGTCTCAGAGAAATTCACTCAAATATAATGTCCACTACAGAGGCAAAAACTCCATAACTGGGTCTCAGGAGGATATGTCAATTTATTTGTTTAATTTAATTTTACTGCAATGCAAACCATACTGAAGAGTAAAAAGTATAAAGTTTTTATAAAGTTAATAAGTCATAAGGGACATTAGTCCCTTTGGGACTTATTGTACATTTGAAGTTGTTCATCCTTCTGTGAAATAACAAGCTTTCTCTATCCCTCTGATTATATCTGATAACTGTCACCCAGAATAGAAAACAGACACACAAGGTCATCTGTCAAAATTGCACAAAAGACCACAAATTGCAATGTCGCTGATGAGATAAGAGGGAAAAAAGAGAATGTGACAGGCCAAAAATTGATTAAGCTGTGAGAGATGACTTCAGATGACTGTCATTCATTTATTGTAACATTTTTCAGCTGTGACAATCTTTTTATGCACCTCAAACTGAATGTATGGTCCTGTCAGTCATTCACCGGACAAAGCAATATTATGGATAGAGGACTTGTATTTAAGCAATGGTTTGAAGTTAAAAACGTTACCACAAACACAAATATTGTCACTTCGATATGATGAAATTGATGGAGTCGATGTGATTAGCTGTGAGTTTTGTGTACAAACCCGTTTCCAAAAAAGTTGGGACACTGTACAAATTGTGAATACAAACAGAATGCAATGATGTGGAAGTTTCAAATTTCAATATTTTATCCAGAATACAACAGAGATGCCATATCAAATGTTTAAATTGAGAAAATGTATCATTTTAAAGGGAAAAATAAGTTGATTTTAAATTTCATGGCATCAACACATCTCAAAAAAGTTGGGACAAGGCCATGTTTACCACTGTGTGGCATCCCCTCTTCTTTTTATAACAGTCTGCAAACGTCTGGGGACTGAGGAGACAAGTTGCTCAAGTTTAGGAATAGGAATGTTGTCCCATTCTTGTCTAATACAGGCTTCTAGTTGCTCAACTGTCTTAGGTCTTCTTTGTCGCATCTTCCTCTTTATGATGCGCCAGATGTTTTCTATGGGTGAAAGATTTGGACTGCAGGCTGGCCATTTCAGTATCCGGATCCTTCTTCTATGCAGCCATGGTGTTGTAATTGATGCAGTATGTGGTTTGGCATTGTCATGTTGGAAAATGCAAGGTCTTCCCTGAAAGAGACGACGTCTGGATGGGAGCATATGTTGTTCTAGAACTTGGATATACCTTTCAGCATTGATGGTGCCTTTCCAGATGTGTAAGCTGCCCATGCCACATGCACTCATGCAACCCCATACCATCAGAGATGCAGGCTTCTGGATTGAGCGCTGATAACAACTTGGGTTGTACTTTTCCTCTTTAGTCCGGATGACATGGCGTTCCCAGTTTTCCAAAAAGAACTTCAATTTTTGATTTGTCTGACCACAGAACAGTTCTCCACTTTGCCACAGTCCATTTTAAATGAGGCTTGGCCCAGAGAAAACACCTGCGCTTCAGGATCATGTTTAGATATGGCTTATTTTTGACCTATAGAGTTGTAGGAGATGCCTGCAACGGTGAATGGCACGGTGGATTGTGTTCACCGATAATGTTTTCTGGAATTATTCCTGAGCCCATGTTGTGATTTCCATTACAGTAGCATTTCTGTATGTGATGCAGTGCCGTCTAAGGTCCCGAAGATCACGGGCATCCAGTATGTTTTTCCGGCCTTGACCCTTACGCACATAGATTGTTCCAGATTCTCTGAATCTTTGGATGATATTATGCCCTGCAGATGATGATAACTTCAAACTCTTTAAAATTTTTCTGCTGTCTCTGTCCTGGAACAACTCCTTTCTGTATTGCTCCACTATTTTCGGCCGCAGCATTGGGGGGATTGTGATTCCTCTGCCCATCTTACTTTCTGAGATACACTGCCCACCAACTGAGAGGCTCTTGTTTATACCCAGTCTCATGGTTCCAATTGGACCTAATAAGCTTGGCAAATAATGGTCCTCAGCTGTCGCCAACTTTTGGAATTGGGTTGTAACTAACTGGACTCATCATTCTGACGGCACTCTCATTCACATGCGAAAGGGATCCATTGGAGGGCGGCGCGCACAGCAATGCTACAATCTACATCTTCCTTCTCGCAATCTGTTAGCGATGTACGACAAACAACCATCATCACAATCATGTAGGAAAGCCTGATGTTAGGGGAAGTGTTTCAGGGCTAAATTTTCATTTTTGGGTGAAGTCTTTCTTTCAAATGTACCGATATCCATTCTGATAATACAAGTGGTACAGTAGAAATCTACATAATGAGCCACTGTAAATTATGTTGTAATGCATAATGTTCCTCTCAAAAAACATACATTTGACAGTATTTTACATTAAAATTATATATACAGTAATGCAATGTTAAACTATTTTCCCCCATAAAACCCTTTTAGAGTGCATATGCATTGAGCCCTTCCTTCAGTGTATGTCTCTGGGATTTTTCACAGACATGCTCTGATCTTAAAAAAACAATAGCACACATCCATTCAATAAGCCATAATATTCGAGGAACAGCACAAATGGTGCAGCACAAGGTACTGAAGTTTAGAACTTAGGGTTAGGGGTTTGTACCAATAACCACTAAACGTATGTAAGGATGTTTGCATTAGCTTATTATTTTAATTCAATTCTTTGTGTTCAAAATATATTTTTACACTTAGTTTCATACTAAAACAGAATAGAGCAAAACAATTAGGTAATAAAGAGTATAATTTGTTTTGTCACTTTGCAGTGCTTGATGTGGAGTTGCACAACACCATTCATTATATTATCTTTATTATATCAATGATGATGCTGTAATGTTAGAAATGTTGTTGCTTGGGTCTTCATTTACATCTTCCACTAGATGGCGCTAGTAATCTGCAATGTTCTGCTACACTTGGCCTAATCTTTGAAATGAAAGCATGCATGTATCTTCTTTTAAGTCTTCATTTGTCAGTAATATATGAGAATGCAGTGATGTTGGAAACATCTCAGATTGGAATAATTGGTCACTTAAATGCCGAGTTTTGGCAGCCTTTGGCTTTTGGTCTTTTAGTGCACATCAGGGAACGATTGATGCAATTACCCCTACTCTCTGGTTGGCTAACACACTGAGACTCCGGGGCAAGAACGTTGGTGGAAACCAGATGCTATGGTGATCAGAGGTAACTAACAATTGTAACATTATTATTGTTGTTGTTGTTGATGTTGATGATATTGTTGTTACATTTTTATTCACAACTTCACTGAGTATTTAAGATGTACATGCCATGTAAAACTAAAACTTATATTATATTATTAATCATACGATACTATTATATAAAAAAAAAAAATTTTAAAAATTCAATTCAAGTCATTTGTAAAATGCTTTTCACAATACATATTGTTTCAAAGCAGCTTTACAGAAAATGCTTGCTTCAATGTTACAATAAGGAGGTATTTATTCTGTTATCAGCCAGAGATGAGTGTGTCAAAGTAATGCTCTTATGGCAGTAATATGCAGCTATAATATAATACCTTCTGTGTTTAGTTAACGACATGTATTCAGTTAGGCAAACACACTGATCTGTTAGACAGCAATTACAGCTTTGTACTCTTTACAATAGGCTACAGGGATAATATTACACAGTAGGAATAATTTTTAACCATTTTGTATGTCAAAAGTTGGCGTCTTCTGACATTTTACATCTTCCTTACATAGGGTAGAGTGGGGGAAAACACCTCCTTGGGGTAAAATGCCCCCCTAAAGTTTTTTCCAAAATAACCACTAGATAAAGTCAAGATACAGTTTTGTTGTTGCTATAGACTGCGTTGACAAGAGTGATGCAGAAGTTAGCCTATTTACCATGAAGTTTACACTGGTGATGTACCTGAGAGAAAAGGGATTTCACAGTAAGTGATCTAATTTTCAGCAGTATATATAAAAAAAAAGTGTTTAAAGCTCGTTGTTTTGTAGAACATCATAGTTATGTATGATTTGAAAATAATAAGGCCTGCAGATAGTGAGTACACTGTTTTTAAAGGGGTCCTATTATGTTTTTTCACTTTTTTAATTTTAGTCAGTGTTGTAGTGTGTATGTTTGGGCATAAAAAAGGTCTAGAAAGTTACAAATCTCAAAGTCCACTCCAACGGGAGATATTTAGTTTTTTAAAAATCCATTTCAAGAACTACAGCAAACGGCTAATTTGGACTACAGCGTTTGTTTTCCGGGCTTTGTGATATCACAAAGCGGCTCATTAGAATTTCATTACAAAGAATTCTCGCCTACAGAAACGTGAATGGTTGTGGGGTGGGGAGGGGCAAGGTCGTGGTAAGAACGCTTGGTTGAGTGACTGCATCAGACGAGACAACGAAGAATAAGTTCTGCTGCAGAGTTAGTGCATCAGAAAAAACCAAGAAGAAAAGCTGCTGTGCTGTAGCCTCACATTTCTGGCATGTCTAGAACAGCAGTTCTCAATTCCAGTCCTCGCGTACCCCCGCTCTGCACATTTTGTATGTTTCTCTTATTGCTTCATACGTTTGTTATATTTGACTGTAAGTGCTCTGCGAAGTGGACATTACCGGATATTCCTCCATGATTCGAGTTTGAAGGGAGCGTATATTTTCCATACAAAGGGCATTTAAGTGTGCATGACGTGAATTTAAATTGTATTTATTTACAGAGGTATATTTTGTCACACTTCACACTTCTCTAGTAACTTTCATCTGGGTGTGAAGTTCTGCAGGCTGTGGCGTAGCGCAAATCCATGAGTGAATGTTCTGAAGTGAAGTAAACTTTGATGGTTTTCCCCTGCTCAGGGAGTAGGGAGCAATGGACACTGTGTAGGGACCATGTCAATTGGAACACAGTTCATGCACGGAGCTCACTTCTAACAAGATCATGATCTGAATCAGGTGTGTTAACAAAGAGAGACATGCAAAACATGCAGAGCGGGGGTACGCGAGGACTGAGAACCGCTCGCCTAGAACAATTAACAAGTACAACACAACTAGCTGGGACGCGCGGACAGACGCCGAACGGCGCCACCGGTGTGCCTACACTCATAGAAAATAATGTATTTGAATTTTAAAGATGTGGCGTGACGCAGCGCTTCTCGTCCGGTGTGCGTCCGCCTGAAACGCTTTGTTTGTCTTTGTTTGGGCTTCCGAAAGCGGATGATGTCAGGAAACAGTGGTTGCAATTTACTTTTTAACTCTGTTCCTGAGAATTATAACCCCGATTTGCTATTGTGTGCTACGCATTTTACTGAGGACAGCTTCCACATCACGAGTGAGAAGTGCCGAATTCCCAAAAGCTTTTGTTGAAAGACGGAGCAAGGGGGCGTGGCAGTACTGAAACGCCGTCTAAGCTGTTCGCCAATCACAACGCACTGGGACAGCTAACCAATCACATCACATTTTGTTTTTCGGAAGGCGGACCTTAATCAAAGCCGGAACTAATCGAGTCGTTTGTGTCAGCCTGGGGAGAAAGGTATTTTAATAATGTAAATTATGTGAAAAATAATGCGTTTTTCGAACCACCAAGCATGAGAGCATGTTCTAGTACACCCCCAAAACAAAATCAAGACTTTGTAAAAGAGCATAATAGGACCGACCCCTTTAAGAAAAAAATTATTATATTTTCAGAATGACATTTTCCCCCCCCAAACCTAGTCTGTGGGGTAAAACGCACCCAGGGGGCATGGCTTAATTACTGTAGTTACTCTGTTCTGAACATTAAATCCTTTGTTTTTCCATCAAATGTATTTTAACTAGTTGGTTGAATAAAAATATTGGGACTTATTTAAAAATTACCAAGTTAGCATCAAGTAGTTAGTTAGCTAGCCAGTTAGCATCAGCTCACAAATTTTTTTTTTTTCAAATAGGCTATTATAATTTTGCAATTCATAATTAATTATTATATTCTTTTTAATTTCTAGCTAAAACTGCCTGTACTCTGATTTTTGCTGTAAATGTATAAAGCAAATTTCTTTGTCAGACTGGAGGCATTTTACCCCACCCATGGGGGCATTTTTAATCCAACTGGGGGCAAAAAGGCCCTTAAAATTTTGTAAAAACTGTAATAACATGCAAAATCTGGCCATTTTTCATACTTGTTATTTACCTAGGTTAATTTTATGACATGTCACTAAAACTAGTTCTGGACACATGTAACTTTTGTTTATCACGTGATTAAATTTTCAGGCAAAGCCGTGTCCATTCTGACCAAGAAACAATGTGCTATCCTTTATTAAGCCAGTGCCTACAATGACGGCGTCGTCAGAAAAAACTTAGAAAAGACTGTATCCAACGGAGCTGGTGAATATGTAGGCATCATGATACGAAACCAAAAAGGCATACTAATATAATAATATTAAATGCTCTGTGCAATACTTGACGCTTGGTCAGTCGGCAATTCAAGGTGATCACTCGTTATTACACGGCCTCGTGGAATACTTGTTCTGATGGTCAGTCGAGACTTCCGAGGTCTGTTATCCCTGATAAACACCACCGGTCAAAATTAATAACACAGGCTCATTTCCGGTAACTGAAGTCGTGACTGTATCTTGCAGGAACAGTTTTTCTGGTGGAAGTTTGCGTTCTGTTTGTAATAAATATAAAACACGATTCAAAATTGTGTACAATTATTTAATTATGTCATCCTGGTATCGCGGACTCGCTCTCTCTTTTCAAATGTTGCCATTGCTTCGATTGTTTTGTACGCTGTAATGGATTATAAGATAACTAACAAACTGGTAAGATTTTAAAACATTTTGCGTTAAAACATTTTTGCATTCAAATATTTCAACTCAATATTTTGTGTCTAATTATTTACTTATGTGGCAAGTAGCCATGTAATAAGCGGGATAATATCGCTGAATAACCCCCTTCATGGTGATATCACCCTGTCGGGGGATAGCCTATATATAGTCGTGATAGGCCTGCATTTTAAAACAAAAAATAGATTTTCTACCTCAAAATCAGTTTGTATTTTTTACTCAGGCAGAGATTGAAGATGCTCTGAATAACTGTCATTACTCTAGCACTGTAGAAGATATTTGGTGTGTCACAATTGCCCCCTGTTCCAATGGCCACCGGTTCCAATGGCCAACAGAAGAGTGAATTTAAACTTCTCTGCCAACACCCTGTCACCACATACAGTTTTGCAAATAAATAATTTCTGTGTTTGTACATGGTGCAATGATGTATAATTCAGCAGTTATTAAATATTGATGTCCTGTACTGTGGTCCTGGTGAGCTTTGCATTGAAACTTATATCGTTTGGACTGCATTATTTTACAATCATTTTGGTCTAAATATAGGATGTAATGATTTTTCTAGATAGTTTCTGTTTCCACTGCAGCTGTGCAATAGACTCATGTTCCTCATGAGAACAACAATCATCATTACCAGAGTTATTTTGGGTCTGGCAGATTCCTGAAATATTCATGTGAGAAGACTGACACCAGGAAGTGAGAAAAGGAGAGACAATGGCTACGTTTACATGCACAATTTTTGGTTCAATCGGACTGAATTTATTCCGATTGATGAATCTGAATGTAGTGTTTACATGAACGATAAATAAAGCGATCGGGTTGATGTGCGCGTTTCTATGTCACAAGCTTCAAATCAGAATAGATTTTTTTTACATGCACTCACTGCACAAAAATAGAGTTTCTCACTGTTTGCACATAATAACCACTATCCTAGATTGCTTTATTGTTTTACAAGCCGAATTAATATTTAATTTAAATATATTATATATATAATATTATACAGGGGTACGGAAAGTATTCAGACACCCTTAAATGTTTTCACGCTTTGTTATATTGCAGCCATTTGCTAAAAAATCATTTAAGTTAATTTTTTTCCCTCAATAATGTACACACACAGCACCCCATATTGACAGAAAAGCATAGAATTGTTGACATTTTTGCAGACTTATTAAAAAAGAAAAACTGAAATATAAAATGGTCCTAAGTATTCAGACCCTTTTCTCAGTATATAGTAGAAGCACCCTTTAGATCTAATACAGCCATGAGTCTTTGGATGCAACAAGTTTTTCACACCTGGATTGGGGATTCCTCTGCCATTCCTCCTTGCTGATACTTCAGCATATTTGGATTTTGGAGGTTAGATGTCATCTAGATCCATCAAAGCACAGTTTTTGTAACAAAATGTCTCATGTAAACTCTTCCTAAGAAGCATGTCAGATCAGCGTCTGGTGAATGTTACCATTCAAACATAAAAACATGTATTTTAAGGATAATATGGGGATAAATATTACATACGCCACATGTTTATTCCATTTCAAGACAATTAAGTCTTACTACAATATCTTTATCCTTGCAAAAAGCAAAGGTTTTTGGGCTTCATACGTTTCTCAACATCCCTTTTTTTAGTTTATACACATGTACATAATGAACTCAGGACAGTTGTTGTGTATTAACAGTGAAAATCCTAAATTCCGAATGTCTTTGTCTCCTTCCTCTTCAGGGTGGAAAGAAAAGAAAGAGCCAGGTTAAAGACGGTTAAATTCAACTCCAAGTCTCGAGACAAAGGGGTAAGTGTTTGCTGCTCAAATATTTACCATGTCTGGCACGACACAAACAGGCATTTAATGCCTTTAAAAAGCAGCTGTTTATAGACAAATACATGATAATAATTTTGTTTAAAAAGTTTATTTAGTTTACTTGCAGTCATGCCGACATAACCTTAATTTGAAAGAAATCTGAAACCATTATGAACACACCTTGTAGCCTATTTTGAAACATTGTTATTTTATGCTAATTTGAGATGAAAAGTGCTAACAAGATGTTCAGCATTAGAAACATTTTGTTGCACCTTTCTCTTGTGACTTTTCCAAAGCCAAAATGTTCTCACATAAGATGACTAACAGCTGGCAAGTGTAAACTCTAACAAAGTAGTGAAGTATGTAAGTGATGAATCATTCTTCATGAATGAGATGCTTGTTTGAAAGTTTCTATTTGTGAAATTAATTCAGATCCCTTTTACTGTATGTAGTGTACTAATCCTGTATGTTTGTTCACTATTCTCTCCTGTGAGAGGATTCTTAACCGCATGTGACTATTAGGGCTGGGCAATATGGCAAAAATAATTTACAATATTATACATAATACTTTTATTCAGCAAGGACACAATCATTCATTATTGAAATTACACAGACAGTAAAGACTTGTTAAGTTCAACAAAAGCTGTCAATTCAAATAAATGCTGTTCTTTTGGAATTTTCTATTCATAAAATTTATCTCTTCATATTTAATCTCATGAAAAAACATTGATAGTAACAAGCAATGTTACTTGAGTACCAAATCAACATACAATATTAGAATGAATTCTGAAGAATCTTCTGAAACTGCTGACTGGAGTAATGGCTGTTGAAAATTAAGCTTTGCATCACAGCAAGAAGTATTATAATTTATTAATTTTATACTTTTTGTATTCATTTTAAGATATAACTATGGGAAAATGAGTTTTAAACTGTAATGATATTACTGTTTTTACTGCATTTTGTAATCAAATAAATGCTTCCTTGGTAGCATAAGGAACAAAATGCCAAAAAAAAAATTTAGATTTTTTAGTAGACAAATTTTTTTTTTAATAATCTTCCAACCCAAAACATGAATGATAGTATATACTGTCTTAGAACGGTATTATATACTCTCAATATTATTCGCATGTTGAGACATTCGAGATAGATTTACCAGTAGTTAAAGACCTTGCTCGACTTAAAAACATAATTATATATTATATATATAGGCCTTTATGTGGTGTGTATGTGTGTGTGTGTGTGTGTGTGTGTGTGTGTGTGTGTGTGTGTGTGGGGGGTTATGTGTGTGTGTGTTTGTGTTGTGTTTGTGTGTGTGTGTGTTCACCCGCCAAACAGCCATTATAGATTCAACATGTAGAACTTGCAAAAAAATGCAGTTAAATCTTGTTAAAACTGACCCAGGGTATGTTTTTCACATGTTTCACACTACACAGAAAACAATGATATATATTTTTTCATTTATACTGTATGCTCTAATATAAAATAATGACACTACTATAATATTGTGACTAACAGGTTTTAATGATATGAAATATCCTACTCTATTAATGGGCTTCAGTGAAAGATACAAACATCATTACAACAGATCCACTAAAATTAAAATTTGACCTCATTAACAGAAAGAAAGCTTACCAACTTACTCCAACACAGTTTTTTCTAATGAAGTTTAATATACAGTATATACTGATACAAGAAAAAACTGCAGAAGTAGTCTAATGACATGATCTTTAAAAATTGTAACGGAAAAAAAAACTCCTTAAATCATCGCACTATTCACAATGTTGATTCATTTTATATGACCACAGAATATATTGTCGAAATTCAATATGTACTGCCCAGCCCTAGTGATTAAAACTCTTTAGTCTTTGCAGCAGTATTGTGTTTAGCACCGGACCGACTCATCATCCACTCTTCACTGTCTTAGCATTTTCAACTGCATTCACTAATGCAGCATGAGTGCATGAATATTTCAGAGAACAAAAAGATGTATACGCTTGCCATTGATGTCAAACTGCTCTTCACTTTCTATTCCTGCACATTACTCATCTGTCCATCTTTTTAAGTGTGCTGTAACTTTGTTCCTGTCCAAACCCTTTGATCAATGCCAATCACTAACTTTAATCAACTAACTAATTCAGGAGGCTGGTCTGCATGTCCTTGCATTTGTGCTATAAACCCACCTTGCTAACCTTGGTTGTGGTAACTACCCTTTAAATTTATCTGATGTTCGGTAATCCCTCATAAACTCTACTGTTGCCATCTCCAAACCAAGATCTGGTTTCATATCTATTTATAAGTTCTCACATTAGTGATTTTTGTAATTCCAGCATCATTTTATTGGATGGCGGTGGCTATAGAGTCAGTAACATGGGCATCTGTTAAGTTGGGCATTTGTTCATACTTCAACTAGACACCCAACACCATTCCATCTGTTCTTCCTTTTTTGTTCTCCATCCCTCCCTCTCCTCCTTCCCAGCAGTCACTCAATGACAAGCGTAAAAAGAACCTCTTTTCGCGAAAATTCCCTTTCTACAAGAACAAGGACCCCAGCGAACAGGAAACAAGTGATGTGGACCGTAAGTACATTAGGCGTGTGCAGGGCAGGGTAGCGCCACACGCGGCAACGCCAACACCGCTGAACAAAACTCTTGCTTCTGCAACAACCCTAAACGTGACAGCAAATTTGATTGATCCCTTCTACTAAACCTCAATGTGAGCTGATGTAGAGACAGAATGTCCACTGAAGACCATTGAAGTCTACATATCTGGGTTTGTTGCAAGGCAGGAGCAATGTTCATCGGTAAGACGTGATGTGCTGTTCCAGTAATCATTGTTATTTTTGTGGTTTTCTCTTGTTCCGTGCTCTCTGCCGACTGCTCCACAGGACCTGAGTGACGACAAAGGCTTGAGTAAGTCCACAAAGGCAACAGCAGACCTACAGTACCCCACCGGCCCCACCAAACTCCCTTCGTTCCCCATAAATCTGTTTTGCACATTTAGCAGTGATGTTCTGTTAGAATTGTGTTGCGTCTGCAGCCTGTGTTGTTTCTAGATGGCTATAAAACACAAGCTTTGCAGAGCAGTGCTATGTTCAGTTCCTTTGTTGGCCATTATGCCCTTAACATGTTAATTCTGCTCCTCTTAAAGGGGTATATTTCACCCAAAAATGAATTTTCTGTCATCATTTACTTAAGTAATAGATTGGCAATTTAACGTTTACAAAAGGAGCGAAAGCATGTTTAACGGTGAAATAACTCACAATAGAGTATTGTGCGAGTAAATTCTGTCTCCAACTCTTCTAGAGTATTGCGTAAAGGGATGTTCAACCCAAAAATCTTGACACTGGACCACAAAACCAGTTTTAAGTTGCTTGGGTATATTTTTAGCCATAGCCAAAAAAAAAATTGGACTGGGTCAAAGTAAGCATTTTCTTTTATGCAAAAAATCATTAGGACATTAATAAAGATCATGTTCCATGAAGATAATTTGTAAATTTCCTACCGTAAATATAATCAAAACTTAATTTTTGATTAGTAAAACGCATTGCTAAGAACTTAATTTGGACAAATTCAAAGGCGATTTTCAAAGATGAGCTTTGTGTCAGATTACAGAATTTTCAATGTGTATCCGGCCAAACTATGATCCTTCCTAACAAACCATACTTCAAGGACACGCACTTATTTATTCAGCGTTAAGATATGTATAAATCTCAATTTGAGAAATTTTATTTTGACGAGGTTGGTAAAACCAAACAGTTAATTTCAAGTTCTGTCTGGCACATAAAGCTTAGATATTCCGTTTTCTGGCACAACTGGTGCGGTTCTCAGTGATCCGCAGCCATCATTTCTTTCACTTTTAAACACTGATTTTATTGTTTCTTTAAATTTTTTTGATCCTATTTTAAGAGGTTCGCTCCAGATGTAAAAAATCTGTCATCATGGAAATACAGTTACTGATAACATTACACCAGCTTAGAAATTGAATACTATT